>JAPXFY010000462.1:17500-52500 GCA_030674185.1 Monoplex corrugatus | reverse complement strand
CATAGTTTGCAGTATTTCTTTTTCAGAAGTAGCAGTTAACGATGATTGGCACCGCTCAGCTGTTGTGAAGTGACTTGTCATCTGCGCAGTCTTCTCTGGTGAGTGGCTTCACAGTGACCAGTCATGTCTAGCTCCTGTGGTCTTCTTGGTACTTTGACTGAATGACCCACTTTCTACCGCTCAGCCGCTGTGAAGAGACTTAAGTCATCTGTGCAGTCTTCTTTGGTGAGTGGCCTTACAGCACCTTGTCATTGCTAACTCGTATGGTCTTCTCGGTACTTTGACGTAATCCCCATTTGCCCACCCCTGGCTGTGAATAGTATCCCAACTTTCTAGAAAGTATTGATTGGTAGATTTGAATGTTGGCTTTCGATCGGGTAAGACATGAAGAATTGATCAACCAACTAGAAAGACTCAATATTGATGGAAAAGATCTACGAATAATCAGAAATATGTATTGGGAACAAACAGCTGCAATGAGAATAAAATATGATATAAACTCTTTCCAAAACATCAAAAGAGAGTTAGACAGGGTTGTGTTTTGTCACCAGATCTGTTTTCACTTTACAGCGAAAACATCATGAGAAACCTAGAAAAAGACCCTGGATTGAAGGTTGGAGGAAAAATGATAAACAACATTTGATACGCAGATGACACCATTGCTAATTGCAGAAAATGAAAGGCACTTACAAAACTTTGTGAATATACTAGAAATAGAAAGCAAAGTTAAGAGGTTGGAACTAAACAGCAGGAAGACTGAAGTCATGGTGATCAGTAAAAAACATGAAATCCCCTCATGCAAAATAACAGCAAACGGCACAACTTTGAGACAGGTTAATAAGTTTAAATACCTGGGAACGATCATTTCACCAGACGGCAGATGCACATCAGAAATAGCCAGCAGAATCGGCCAAGCCAAAACAACATTCAAGAAGATGAAAAGTGTTCTTACGAACAAATGCCTATCATTAACATCAGGAAGAGAGTTCTTGAATGTTATATAGAACCAATACTGTTGTACGGTTGCGAGGCATGGACAGTCAATAAGCACAGCCAGAACAAGACTGAGGCAGCCGAGATGTGGTTTCTAAGAAGACTGTTGAGAGTTCCAAGGACAGCAAAGAAAACAAACAGGACAGTCTTGATGGAGGCAGACACAACAAGATCATTCATAAGGAAGATTAGGAAAAGACAGGCAACATTTATAGGCAATTTATGAGGAAAGGGGAATTGGAGCACCTGGTCACAACGGGAAAGCTGGAGGGAAAGAGAGCACCGGGTGGATAAGAGTCGGGAGTGACATTACTAGCACTGGCGATCGTAAAAACGAAAGTACTGCTGCTCCTGGTGTGTTGTAAAGTGTACTAAACAAGAAAATATATTGTGTTGTGGGGTTTTCTGGGCTGGATGAAGAGATATGAATTTCACCTCTTTATTTACACTTTGGCACTGAAAGGGTTTAATAATAATAATAACTGGACTGTATGAATTTGTGTGTGGCGACAGGAGCAGTGTGTGTGTGTGACCAGGTTCAGTAACATTAACAACAACAATAATAACTGGACTGAATGATGTTGATAGTGGCGACAGGAGCAGTGTGTGAGTGACCAGGATCAGTAACATTAACAACAACAATAATAACTGGACTGTATGATGTTGATAGTGGCGACAGGAGCAGTGTGTGAGTGACCAGGTTCAGTAACATTAACAACAATAATATAACTGGACTGAATGATGTTGATAGTGGCGACAGGAGCAGTGTGTGAGTGACCAGGATCAGTGACATTAACAACAACAACAATAACTGGACTGAATGATGTTGATAGTGGCGACAGGAGCAGTGTGTGAGTGACCAGGATCAGTGACATTAACAACAACAACAACAATAACTGGACTGAATGATGTTGATAGTGGCGACAGGAGCAGTGTGTGAGTGACCAGGATCAGTGACATTAACAACAACAACATAACTGGACTGAATGATGTTGATAGTGGTGATGGGAGCAGTGTGTGTGAGTGACCAGGATCAGTGACATTAACAACAACAACAACAATAACTGGACAGAATGATGTTGATAGTGGTGATGGGAGCAGTGTGTGTGAGTGACCAGGATCAGTGACATTAACAACAACAACAATAACTGGACTGAATGATGTTGATAGTGGTGATGGGAGCAGTGTGTGTGAGTGACCAGGATCAGTGACATTAACAACAATAATAAGTGGACTGAATGATGTTGATAGTGGTATGGGAGCAGTGTGTGTGAGTGACCAGGTTCAGTGACATTAAAGCACCATGCTCCACAGGCCGTTGGAGAAGATAGCAGCAGCACTTGATGTGAATGTTTTGGTTTAGGTAGGGTTTTTTTTATTTGGCAAAGTTTCTCTTATTTATTTTTTTAGTTTTATACCGTTTTGTTTGTATCTGGGGGGATGCCAGGGGCTCTGTCAGTATAAATAGTATCCCCACCTTGTGAAACTTTTGTGCTAGAAATGTCCTCTTTTCCGTCACTCTCTTTGTTTCTGCTTTCTTCCTTTGCTTTCTGTCATTTCTTCCTGTCATTTTCTGCTTTGCTGGTCCATTCATGTGTCTGTGTTTGATAATTCATGTGTCTGTGTTTGATAATTCATGTGTATGTATGTGTCTGTGTTTAATAAAGTTTTACATACTTTCTCTTAGTATTGATCATGGGCTATATGTGGTAAGTGCATTTTTTGGCTCTAGGGAAATGGTGATATGCAGGTAGAATTTTAGGTAATTTAGATCCGGTTTTATATATATTTTAGTGTCCTCAGTTGTGTTTGAATTTGTATTCAGATATGTTTTTTTATAAATCCTCTTTGTGATAACTTGGAGTGGTCAGTGTCTGGGCATTTCCTTAGATTATGTGCATTGATATGTGTACATAATTTTCTTTGCCTTTTTTCCTGTTGAAGTTTTGTGCATGATTTGGAAAGTTACAGCCCTGATATAGCTCTGCGCTGTCGGCTGGGCTTTTAACAAAAATAACAAGAACAAAAATGATGTGATCATCAGGTATGAGTGGCAAGGATCAGCGACAGAAAAGCACCATGGACGACGGGCCAACGGAGAAGATAGCGACAACACTTGACGTGAATGTTTTTCACTTTAGGTAAGTTTCTGATCAGGCAAGGTTTCTTTTATGTTTCTGTTAGTTTTGTAGCATTTTGTTTGTATATCGTTGTCTCCTGTCTTGCAGTGTTTGGGGAGAGAAAGTGTAGGATTAGGTGTCTGTTGAGGCAAGGACTGGATCTGTTGTCTTTAAGTATGTCATTTTGTGTTTATTGTGTACTGTTGTTTTTTGGCATTTTCGTAAAGTTTCCATTTGTAATTATTGGAATAGATAATAGGAATGTCACCTTATTAATTCACTTACCTGATTTTGATATTATTGATGTAATAATTAATAATAATAATTACAATATTTATATAGCGCAAAATCTCGACAAAATCAAATCTAAGCGCTGATGTGTGAATCATCATCATCATCATTTGTCTTGCCGCATGGCGTTGGCGATCATGGACTTCCTTCTGTCTCTATCACTTGTTGCCTCAAGCATCTCTTCCACCCTCCCTGTCCCCAGCCACTCCGCAAGTCCGTCTAGTATCTTCTCCATGGGTCTATCCGGTGCTCTCTTTCCCTCCAGCTTTCCTGTTGTGACCAGGTGCTCCAATTCCCCTTTCCTCATAAAATTGCCTATAAATGTTGCCTGTCTTTTCCTAATCTTCCTTATGAGTGATTTTTGTGTGTCTGCCTCCATTAAGACTGTCCTGTTTGTTTTCTTTGCTGTCCATGGAACTCTCAACAGTCTTCTTAGAACCACATCTCGGCTGCTTCAATCTTGTTCTGGCTTTGCTTGTTGACTGTCCATGCCTCGCAACCTTACAACAGTATTGGTTCAATATAACATTCAAGAACTCTCTTCCTGATGTTAATTGATAGGCATTTGTTGATAAGAATACTTTTCATCTTCTTCAATGTTGTTTTTGCTTGGCCGATTCTGCTGGTTATTTCTGATGAGCATCTGCCATCTGGTGAAATAATCGTTCCCAGGTATTTAAAGTTATCAACCTGTCTCAAAGTTGTGCTGTTTGCTGTTATTTTGTATGAGGGGATTTCATGTTTTTTACTGATCACCATGACTTCAGTCTTCCTGCTGTTTAGTTGCAACCCCTTACCTTTGCTTTCTATTTCTGGTATATTCACAAGGTTTTGTAGGTCCCTTTCATTTTCTGCAATTAGCATGGTGTCATCTGCGTATCGAATGTTTATCATTTTTCCTCCAACCTTTAATCCAGGGTCTTCCTCTAGGTTTCTCATGATGTTTTTGCTGTAAAGTGAAAACAGATCTGGTATAAACAGCAAAGCATAGATATGAATCCTTGTTCATCTCGATTGACCTCTCTAGGATAGTTCTTAGGATGTATATGGCATTAATAGTTCCTTTCCATTCTGCAAATCCACATTGTTCATCTGCTATTTCTTCTTTGATTCTATTCCTTGTCCTCCTCATGATTATTCTTAATAGGATTTTTGTTACATGACTCATCAAACTGATTGTGCGATGGAGTTCGCATTCTATAGCCCCTGTCTTCTTTGGAAGTGCAATGAAAATTGATTTTGACATATCTTTGGGGATTTTTCCAGTGTCGTAAATTTCATTTAGGAGGAGTTATTTTTTCTATGCCAAATTCCTCCAGGGCTTCAGTCATCTCTATAGTAATGTTGTCTGGTCCTGTGGCTTTTCCTGGTTTCATCTTTTTCAGTGCTGCTCTAACTTAAACGTCATTATGGGTGGTCCTTCAACGTTCTTTCTTATGATGTGTTCTTCATTTCTGTCATCTTCAAAAAGGTCTTTAATGTACTCTCCCCATGTGTCTAATATTTTGTCTTTTTCCATGATAAGCGTGCCATCTTTCGATTTTAAGCAACCAGTTGATGTGCATGTATTTTTCCTGTGGACAGTTTCTTCAATTTGTCTGTATATAACCTGAGGATCCGTTTTGTGTCGGTCTTCCATTTCTTTGCACTTTGTTTTCAGCCAAGCTTCCTTAGCTTCATTGCACCTATTCCTGATTTCTTTGTTTATCTTCCTGTATATCTCCTCGTTTCTCTTTACCTTCCTCCATTCCTCCACCAAGCCTAAAATTTCTTTTGTCATCCAGTTCTTTTTTGCTTTTTATCTACTTCAGGGATTTCTTCACAAGCTTCATTTATCGAATTTCTCAACTTTGTCCATTGTTCTTCGCTGTCACCAACGTCTTCCGGACCACTGAATTTGTTTTGAACATGTACATTAAATGTTTTACGTATCACTTCATCTGTCTTTAAGAGTACAAGATTTAGTTTGATGTTGCTTTTGGTTGCTTTGTGTGATGTGTGAGTAGATAATAGAAATGTTATCATATTCATATGTGTCTAAATAGAAAATGGCAATGTTATCATGTTTATTTTTGTCTTAAAATGTTATCACATTATTTGTCTCTGAATAGTTAATAGAAATGTTATCATATTCTTTTGTGTCTGAATAGATCATGAAATTATTAACACATTATATGTCTCGGTAGATAAAAAAAATTGTCATTTTCATTGTAGGGAAAAAGAATAGATATAGAATTATTAACACATTATATGTCTCGGTAGATAAAAAATGTCATTTTCATTGTAGGGAAAAAGAATAGATATAGAATTATTAACACATTATTTGTCTCAGTAGATCAAAAAATTGTCATTTTCATTGTAGGGAAAAAGAATAGATATAGAATTATTAACACATCATTTGTCTCAGTAGATCAAAAAATTGTCATTTTCATTGTAGGGAAAAAGTACCCTGTTAATTTTGTTTGCTTGTGAATAGATAATACAAACATTAATTCATTTTTAGCTGTTGAATAATGTAAACATGATCATATTCATACCCATGTGTTGAACAATGGTGATAATTTCCTGCATATCTATTACGTGCAGATGACATGTGTCGGATGTGTACCAGTGTGTGTGTACATTGTTCACCTGAAATTTGTAGTATGGCCTATGACAAGCTTCTTGTGGGGTGTGTATTCTGACTTCAGATAAGCTGTTTTGTGTTTGTTTATTTTCCTCTTCTATGTCTGTGCACTGATCGTATTTTCTTCTTCTCCTTTTGTGTGTTATTGTTTTTTACCTGATTGGTTTTGATGGTTGTGGCAGTCCTTTATGACTGGGGAAGGGAATGGCTGTTTATTGGGGGTCAGGCTGTTTGACGTGATGGCTGTTTATTGGGGTCAGGCTGTTTGACAGTGGGTGGACAGTGATGGCTGGGGAAGGGAATGGCTGTTTAATGGGGGTGAGGCTGTTTGACAGTGGGTGGACAGTGATGGCTGTTTATTGGGGGTCAGGCTGTTTGACAGTGGGTGGACAGTGATGGCTGTTTATTGGGGGTCAGGCTGTTTGACAGTGGGTGGACAGTGATGACTGGGGAAGGGAATGGCTGTTTAATGGGGGTGAGGCTGTTTGACAGTGGGTGGACAGTGATGGCTGTTTATTGGGGGTCAGGCTGTTTGACAGTGGGTGGACAGTGATGGCTGTTTATTGGGGGTCAGGCTGTTTGACAGTGGGTGGACAGTGATGGCTGGGGAAGGGAATGGTGTTTATTGGGGGTCAGGCTGTTTGACAGTGGGTGGACAGTGATGGCTGTTTATTGGGGGTCAGGCTGTTTGACAGGGGGTGGACAGTGATGGCTGTTTATTGGGGTCAGGCTGTTTGACAGGGGGTGGACAGTGATGGCTGTTTATTGGGGGTCAGGCTGTTTGACGGGGTGGACAGTGATGGCTGTTTATTGGGGGTCAGGCTGTTTGACAGGGGGTGGACAGTGATGGCTGTTTATTGGGGGTCAGGCTGTTTGACAGGGGTGGACAGTGATGGCTGTTTATTGGGGGTCAGGCTGTTTGACAGGGGGTGGACAGTGATGGCTGTTTATTGGGGGCCAGGCTGTTTGACAGTGATGGCTGTTTATTGGGGGTCAGGCTGTTTGACAGCGATGGCTGTTCATTGGGGGTCAGGCTGTTTGACAGGGGGTGGACAGTGATGGCTGTTCATTGGGGGTCAGGCTGTTTGACAGGGGGTGGACAGTGATGGCTGTTTATTGGGGGTCAGGCTGTTTGACAGTGATGACTATTGGGGGTCAGGCTGTTTGACAGGTGGTGGACAGTGATGGCTGTTTATTGGGGGGTCAGGCTGTTGACAGTGATGGCTGTTTATATTGGGGTGAGGCTGTTTGACAGGGGATGGACAGTGATGGCTGTTTATTGGGGGTCAGGCTGTTTGACAGGGTGTGGACAGTGATGGCTGTTTATTGGTCATCAGGCTGTTTGACAGTGATGGCTGTTTATTGGGGGTCAGGCTGTTTGACAGGGGATGGACAGTTGTGGCTGTTTATTGGGGGTGAGGCTGTTTGACAGGGGATGGACAGTGATGGCTGTTTATTGGGGGTCAGGCTGTTTGACAGTGATGGCTGTTTATTGGGGGTCAGGCTGACAGGGGATGGACAGTGATGGCTGTTTATTGGGGGTCAGGCTGTTTGACAGGGGTTGGACAGTGATGGCTGTTTATTGGGGGGGCAGGCTGTTTGACAGGATGGCTGTTGGGGGTGAGGCTGCTTGACAGGATGGCTGTTTGTTGGGGGTGAGGCTGTTTGACAGGGGTGGACAGTGATGGCTGTTTATTGGGGGTGAGGCTGTTTGACAGGGTGTGGACAGTGATGGCTGTTTATTGGGGGTCAGGCTGTTTGACAGGGGATGGACAGTGATGGCTGTTTATTGGGGGTCAGGCTGTTTGACAGGGTGTGGACAGTGATGGCTGTTTATTGGGGGTCAGGCTGTTTGACAGGGTGTGGACAGTGATGGCTGTTTATTGGGGGTCGGGCTGTTTGACAGGGTGTGGACAATGATGGCTGTTTATTGGGGGTCAGGCTGACAGGGGGACAGTGATGGCTGTTTATTGGGGTCAAGCTGTTTGACAGGGTGTGGACAGTGATGGCTGTTTATTGGGGGTGAGGCTGTTTGACAGGGGGTGGACAGTGATGGCTGTTTATTGGGGGTCAGGCTGTTTGACAGGGGGACAGTGATGGCTGTTTATTGGGGGGTCAGGCTGTTTGACAGGGTGTGGACAGTGATGGCTGTTTATTGGGGGTCGGGATGTTTGACAGGGGGTGGACAGTGATGGCTGTTTATTGGGGGTCAGGCTGTTTGACAGGGGGACAGTGATGGCTGTTTATTGGGGTCAGGCTGTTTGACAGGGGGTGGACAGTGATGGCTGTTTATTGGGGGTCAGGCTGTTTGACAGGGGTGGACAGTGATGGCTGTTTATTGGGGGTCAGGCTGTTTGACAGGGGTGGACAGTGATGGCTGTTTATTGGGGGTCAGGGTGTGGACAGTGATGGCTGTTTATTGGGGGTCAGGCTGTTTGACAGGGTGTGGACAGTGATGGCTGTTTATTGGGGGTCAGGCTGTTTGACAGTGATGGCTGTTTATTGGGGGTCAGGCTGACAGGGTGTGGACAGTGATGGCTGTTTATTGGGGATGAGGCTGTTTGACAGGGGGTGGACAGTGATGGCTGTTTATTGGGGGTCAGGCTGTTTGACAGGGGGTGGACAGTGATGGCTGTTTATTGGGGGTCAGGCTGTTCGACAGGGGGTGGACAGTGATGGCTGTTTATTGGGGGTCAGGCTGTTTGACAGGGGGTGGACAGTGATGGCTGTTTATTGGGGGTCAGGCTGTTTGACAGGGGGTGGACAGTGATGGCTGTTTATTGGGGGTCAGGCTGTTTGACAGGAGGTGGACAGTGATGGCTGTTTATTGGGGGTCAGGCTGTTTGACAGGAGGTGGACAGTGATGGCTGTTTATTAGGGGTCAGGCTGTTTGACAGTGATGGCTGTTTAATGGGGGTCAGGCTGTTTGACAGGGGTGGACAGTGATGGCTGTTTATTGGGGGTCAGGCTGTTTGACAGTGATGGCTGTTTATTGGGGGTCAGGCTGTTTGACAGGGGGTGGACAGTGATGGCTGTTTATTGGGGGTCAGGCTGTTTGACAGGGGGTGGACAGTGATGGCTGTTTATTGGGGGTCAGGCTGTTTGACAGGGGGTGGACAGTGATGGCTGTTTATTGGGGGTCAGGCTGTTTGACAGGGGGTGGACAGTGATGGCTGTTTATTGGGGGTCAGGCTGTTTGACAGGGGGTGGACAGTGATGGCTGGGGACAGGAGGTGACATAGGATGGCGATGATCAAATTTATATTTTTGTGCATATTTTTATCTGTGATCATAGACAGATATATGTGTGTGTGGTGTGTTTACAGGTGTGAGGTACAAGACAGTGGAGCTGTCAACACATCAGTAGGCGTCTGTTAAGTAAGATTCCTGTTTTGGCCATTTTGTTTTCAATAACTGACGTAGTTTATCATCATGTAGATTAAGAGATGATTTTTGTATTTTTAGACAGGTGAGAATTCCGTCGTTTTGTGCCATTTTCTGTTGTCACCACAATTATGTATGTTTATCATGTAGATTAAGGGATAATTTTTGTATTTTCAGACATGTGAGAATTATAACAGTGATTGTATTTGATACAGAAATATACAATGTTTTATACTTATACCGTGAAATGTTTTTGTAATCCGATATGGCACATGACAGTGTCGGCCAGTCTTTATGTTGGTGACAGCAAGGATATCCTGAGACATACTGAACTTTTTGGTGTGTGGAAATATTTTCCTTTCTTATTACACTGTCTGCCATTGTTTGTTGTTGTGCTTACATGTTTTTGAGACACGGTAAGTTATTTTCAAAAGTATATTCTCTTTGAATTCCCTGGTCTACAATTGTTTTTGTATGTTACTGAGACATACTTTTTTTTATTGAAATATTTTGTATTTGAATTGCAAAGTCCACCATTGTTTTTGTTTGTATCTGGCTGCGACAAAGTAAGTTGCCTTTGCATTGAAATATTTTTCTTTTGAATTGCGTGGTCTGTCCTTTTTTTTGTTTCTTTTTTTTTAGGGGGGGGGGGTGTTTTTTGTTTTTGTTTTTTTGGTTGCTTGCTCCTGAGACAGTAAATTGTCTTGTTATTGAATGTTTTTCCTTTTGTATTGCACAGTGTGACATTGTTTGTTGTTGTTGTTTTTCGTTTTTTGTTTGTTTGCATGCTTCTTAGGCAAATGTAAGTTGCCTTTTATTGAAATGTTCTCCATTCGAACAGCATTGACTGCCATTGTTTTCTTTGGTTTTGCATGCTTCTGAGACAAATCACTTCTTTAAATTGAACTATTTGCAAAGTCCACCATTTTTTTTTCCATCTTCCTGCAACAAAGGAAGTTGTCTTTTCATTAAAATGTTTTTCATTTAAATTGTGAAGTGTGCCATTGGCTGTGGTTGCATGCTCCTTAGACAGATACTTCTGAGAAAAGTAAGTTGTGTTGGTATTGAATTTTTTTTCCTTTTGAATTGTACAGTGTGCCATTGTTGGTTGTTTTTCTTTGCTTGCATGCTTCTCAGGCAGAGTTAAGTTGCCTTTTATTGGAATGTTTTCCTTTTGAATCATATAGTCTGCCATTGTGTTCTGTGTTTGTGTTTGCAGGGTCCTGAGGTAAAGCAATTTGTCTTTTTATTGAAATATTTTGTAGTTAAATTGCAGAGTTTACCATTGTTTTTGTGTTTGTGTGTACATGAGACAGTCACTTGCCTTTCTATTGAAATATGTATTTGAATTGCATAATGTGCCATTGTTTTTGTGTTTGTGTGTACATGAGACAGTCACTTGCCTTTCTATTGAAATATGTATTTGAATTGCATAATGTACCATTGTTTTTGTGTTTGTGTGTACATGAGACAGTCATTTGCCTTTCTATTGAAATATGTATTTGAATTGCATAATGTGCCATTGTTTTTGTGTTTGTGTGTACATGAGACAGTCATTTGCCTTTCTATTGAAATATGTATTTGAATTGCATAATGTGCCATTGTTTTTGTGTTTGTGTGTACATGAGACAGTCATTTGCCTTTCTATTGAAATATGTATTTGAATTGCATGAATGTGCCATTGTTTTTGTGTTTGTGTGTTCATGAGACAAGTCACTTGCCTTTCTATTGAAATATGTATTTGAATTGCATAATGTACCATTGTTTTTGTGTTTGTGTGTTCATGAGACAGTCACTTGCCTTTCTATTGAAATATGTATTTGAATTGCATAATGTACCATTGTTTTTGTGTTTGTGTGTACATGAGACAGTCACTTGCCTTTCTATTGAAATATGTATTTGAATTGCATAATGTACCATTGTTTTTGTGTTTGTGTGTACATGAGACAGTCACTTGCCTTTCTATTGAAATATGTATTTGAATTGCATAATGTACCATTGTTTTTGTGTTTGTGTGTACATGAGACGGTCACTTGCCTTTCTATTGAAATATGTATTTGAATTGCATAATGTACCATTGTTTTTGTGTTTGTGTGTACATGACAGTCATTTGCCTTTCTATTGAAATATGTATTTGAATTGCATAATGTGCCATTGTTTTTGTGTTTGTGTGCTTCTGAGGAAAATTTAAGTTGCTTTTATTGAAAATGTTTTCTTTTTGAATGCACAGTCTACCATTATTTTTTGTGTTTGCATGTTTCAGAGACAAAGTAAGATGCTTTTTATTGACATGTTTTCTTTTTGAATTGCATGGTCTGCCATTGTGTATATATATCTTTGCATGCTTCAGAGATAAAGTATGATGCCTTGTATTAAAATATTTTGTTTTCGGATCATGGTCTGCCATTACTTGTACGATGTGAGACGTAAGCACTAAACGGTGGACTCCTCAAAGGACCTCTTTCGAGACGTCCCTCCTGATGAATTTTTCCAGTTTTTACAAGAGCTAGATTTCATCTGATGTGATTGTATGTGTGAATATGTTTTTCTTTAATTGCCTTTTCAGACTTGCAAGGTTAACAGTGAGCATGGTTTTTAACTGATGTCCTTTATCATAACCTGGTTGTTGTTTTTGACCTGGTGTTAGCCCTGATATGGCTTTAGCAGTCGGCTGGGCTATAAGCAATATGAACTTGAAGTCTGACTGTTTTTATTTGTATTTGCATACGCCAGAAATAAAATAGGGCGCCTTTTTATTGAATTTCCTTTTTGAATTGCTTGGTCTGCCATAATTTGTATTTATCTTTGCATGTTTCAGAGATAATCATAAGTTGTCTTTTCATTGAAACAATTTCTTTTTGAATTGTATGATCTGTCATTACTTGTTTTGTGTTTGTGTGCTTTAACTAATATGTATCTGCGTGTGTGTGTGTGTGTGTGTGTGGTGTGTGTGTGTGTGTGTGTGTGTGTGTGTGTGTGTGTGACAGGTACAGGACTGGGGGAGCTGTCGATTCATCAGTAAATGTCTGTTAAGTAAGATTCGTGTTTTGTGCCATTTTCTGTTGTCACCACTGTGATGTATACTCCTAATCATAATTTAAGGGCCACTTCTTCCTTCCTCTCTAATTTTAAGTTGAAATAATTGACAATGTTTAGAATTGATTCTATGTTTTATTTCATCATTTCCACACCTGTTTTGGAAAAAGAAATTAGCACAATGACCCATTAGTGAACAGCACATGCATTTAAAGGAACATCCCCCCCTTTTCAAAAAACAGAAAGTGTCAGATTTGGCCAATCTGTTTTCAATATCGCGTGTGTCCGCCCCGAGCCTGGATGCATGCTTCACAGCGCCGATGCATCGACCCCACAAGGGTACGGAGTGTGTCCTGAGGGATGGCCGCCCACTCGATCTGCAGGATGTCGACCAGCCTGGCCAGGGTGCCCGGTGGGGGGTGGTTGTCCCTGATGCGCCTCCCGAGCACATCCCAGAGGTGTTCAATTGGGTTCAGGTCAGGTGAGCACGCTGGCCAGGCCATACGGACGACTTCATGCTGCTCCAGGAAGTCGGTCACAAGGCGTGCTCGATGCGCAGGTGCATTGTCGTCCTGGAAGATGGCGCCTTGACCAAGGTCCACAAGCGCAGGCAGTGCCATGGCCGCCAGAACCTCGTCCCGGTACCGGACCCCGTTCAGGATGCCGTCAATGGGGAGCAGGGGGGTCCGGGTACCACGGCTCATGCCACCCCACACCATCACCGACCCGCCGCCGTACCGGTTATGCTCTTGGACAGTGGCGTCAGCGAACCTCTCCCCTTGACGTCGCCACACCCGAGCCCGGCCATCGTTAAAGGTCAGGGTGAACCTGGACTCATCCGAAAACAAGACCCGGGCCCACTGTTGCCTTGTCCAGGTCACGTGCTCCCTGGCCCAGGTCATGCGGCGCACTCTGTTGACCGGTGACAGCACGGGTCGGACGGCCGGTCTCCGTGACCTCATGTTTGCCTCATGTAGCCGTCTTCTCACCATGCTGCAGCTGATGTTAGCACCTGTTGCGTCCCTCAGCTGACCCCTCAAGGTCACCGCAGTGGATGCCCTTTCCCTCAGGACGGAGAGGGCAAGGTAGCGGTCTTGCTGTCTTTTCGTTACTCTGGGTCGACCCGTGTGACGCCTTTCCTGGACTGCTCCAGTCTCATTGAAGCGCTCCAGCAGTCTCTGGATTGTGGAATGCGACACTTCAAGTCGTCTAGCAACTTTCCGCTGCGCTAGGCCTTCATCAAGTAGAGCGAGGGCTCTCCCCCGCTGCTCATCCGTCATCCGTCATCCGTCGTCTTGCAAGCATGGTTAAAACGAACCAAGAACGGGTCTTTTTTATCCTCGTCTGCGGGCAACTTTGGCTGGAGTAGTGTTCAAAAAGGGCTTGCCTTGCACGTGCAAAGCGAATTTTGTCGCTACCTTGCCTGCGTCGTCAGAGAGACCCTGCTGAAGATTCGACAATTTCGTGTGGAAATTGTCTTCCTTGGGCCGCCCATTGCAAATCGGCAAATCCCCAAACACGTGCCAAAAGGAAACTGCAATGTTGTCTGAGCTCTTATCCATTCAGTTACGGCAACGAATTGGAGAAAAGAGTAAGAGAAAATAGGTTATTTCTCCTTTCAAAAATTGACTCAAAAACGTTCCTGGCCCTTCAATAATGACGTGTAGTATATGTTAATCATATAGATTAAGAGATGACCATACCAATGATTATATTGATATAGAAATATGTAATATTTTACACAGTGAAATATTTTTGTAATCTAGATATGGCACATCCGTCACATTGTCCGCCAGCCTTTCTTCATGTTGGCAACAGCAAGGATACCATGAGACAAAGTAAACTATTTCTTTTGTGGAAATATTTTCCTTTTGAATTGCACTGTCTACCATTGGTTGTTGTGTTCAAATGCTTTTGAAGCAAAGTAAGTTACTATTTTCAGGGTTATGTTCTCTTTGAATTCCCCAGTCTACCACCGTTTTTTATATGTTTGTGTTTGCATGCTCCTGAGACAAATAACTTTTAATTGAAATATTTTGTGTTTGAATTGCAAAGTCTACCATTGCTTTTGTTTGCATGTTGATGAGACAAAGTAAGTTGTCTTTTTGTTGAATATTTTTCTTTTGAATTTCACATTGTGCCATTTGTTTTTGTGGTTGCAGGGAGAAGATACTAGACGGACTTGCAGAGTGGCTGAGGACAAAGAGGGTGGAAGAGATAGAGACAGATGGAAGTCCACGATCGCCAACGCCATGCGGCAAGGCACCTGATGATGATGATGATGATGATGATTCTTGGACAAATACTCCTGAGACAGTGTAAGTTGTTTTGTTGTTGAATTTCTTTCCTTTTGAATTGCACAGTGTGCCATTGTTTTTGTGGTTGCATTGCTTCTGAGACAGAGTAAGTTGTCTTATTATTGAATTTTTTCCCCTTTTGAATTGCACAGTGTGCCATTGTTGGTGGTTTTTGTTTGTTTGCATACTCCTCAGGCAAAGGTAAGTTGCCTTTTATTGAAATGTTTTCCTTTTGAATTGCATGGACTGCCATTGTGTTTGTGTTTGTGTTTGCATGGTCCTGAGGCAAAGTAAGATGTCTTTTTATTGAAATCTTTTGTTTTTGAATTGCATGTCTGCCATTGTTTGTATTTGTGCTTGCATGTTTCAGAGAGAAAGTGAGACGCCTTTTTATTGAAATCTTTTCTTCTTGAATTGCATGAAATGTTTTCTTTTTGAAGTGCAAAGTTTGCCATTCTTTGTAGTTATCTTTGCATGCTTCAGAGACAACATGACGCCTTTTTATTGAAATGTTTTCTTTTTGAAGTGCATAGTCTTCCATTGTTTTTGTGTTTATTTATCTTTGCATGTTTCAGAGACACAGTAAAATGCCTGATTACTGAAATATTTTCTTTTTGAATCGCACGGTCTGCCATTGTATGGCAGAAGAAACTTAGGGAGAGCTAGACAACAAGGTCTTCAGAGAAGTAACCCCCTTTAGACAAGTGTTTCGGCCCTGAATTCCTTACACTCTCGGGGGGCCGGGCCACATCCAGGTCATGACTCCTGGATGCCCTTCTGCTGTTTTTTTTTTTTTTTTTTTTTTTTTCCCCCACGCCGGGGAGCGAACCTGGGCAATTCTGCGCTTCAGAACTGCGGTACGCGGTTTTTACCAATGTGCTAACGGGGCACACATCATCTGTAGGGAATTTAATCCTTATGAAGTTCATTTTTGGTTCCTCCTTGCCCAGATCCAGCTTGAGCTCCTTTCTGCTGCCTCTGCCATCGCTTTAAGGGCTCTAGTCCTCTTCTTCCCAGAAATGGCGAGTTGTTTCATGAGATCATAAGCGGAGGTGCCCACATACCCTCTTGCCCCGACCTCTATGGCGAAGATTTTGACCCGCAGACCTGCTTTCTTCAGGGTGCTGGCAAGACCGGCGTATTTTTCGGTCTTGTAGTAAGGTCTTGTATGTATTTATCTTTGCATACTCCGGAAATAAGGTAAGATGTCTTTTTATTGAAACACTTTCTTTTTGAATTGCATGGTCTGCCATAGTTTGTATTTTATCTTTGCATGCTCTGGAAATCGGGTAAAACGCCTTTTTATTGAAACATTTTCTTTTTGAATTGCATGGTCTGCCATAGTTTGTATTTTATCTTTGCATGCTCCGGAAATCAGGTAAAACGCCATTTTTATTGAAACACTTTCTTTTTGAATTGCATGGTCTGCCATTGTTTGTATTTGTGTTTTCATGTTCTAGAGATAAAGTGAGATGCCTTTTTATTAAAATATTTTCCTGTTGAATTACACGGTCAGTCATTGTTTGTCTTTGTATACTCCAGGAATAAGATAAGACATCTTTTTATTGAAATATTTTATTTTTGAATTGTATAGTCTGCTATTGTTTGCTTTTGTGTTTTGTATGCTCTAACTGAAACATCTGTGTCTGTATGTGTCATATTGTTTGTTTTTGTGTTTGTATGCTCTGAACTGAAACATCTGTGTCTGTATGTGTCATATTGTTTGTTTTTGTGTTTGTATGCTCTAACTGAAACATCTGTGTCTGTATGTGTCATATTGTTTGTTTTTGTGTTTGTATGCTCTAACTGAAACATCTGTGTCTGTATGTGTCATGTTTGTTTTTGTGTTTTGTATGCTCTAACTGAAACATCTGTGTCTGTATGTGTCATATTGTTTGTTTTTGTGTTTGTATGCTCTAACTGAAACATCTGTGTCTGTATGTGTCATATTGTTTGTTTTTGTGTTTGTATGCTCTAACTGAAACATCTGTGTCTGTATGTGTCATATTGTTTGTTTTTGTGTTTGTATGCTCTAACTGAAACATCTGTGTCTGTATGTGTCATATTGTTTGTTTTTGTGTTTGTATGCTCTAACTGAAACATCTGTGTCTGTATGTGTCATGTTGTTTGTTTTTGTGTTTGTATGCTCTAACTGAAACATCTGTGTCTGTATGTGTCATTTGTTTGTTTTTGTGTTTGTATGCTCTGAACTGAAACATCTGTGTCTGTATGTGTCATATTGTTTGTTTTTGTGTTTGTATGCTCTAACTGAAACATCTGTGTCTGTATGTGTCATAGTTGTTTGTTTTTGTGTTTGTATGCTCTAACTGAAACATCTGTGTCTGTATGTGTCATGTTGTTTGTTTTTGTGTTTGTATGCTCTGACTGAAACATCTGTGTCTGTATGTGTCATATTGTTTGTTTTTGTGTTTGTATGCTCTAACTGAAACATCTGTGTCTGTATGTGTCATATTGTTTGTTTTTGTGTTTGTATGCTCTAACTGAAACATCTGTGTCTGTATGTGTCATATTGTTTGTTTTTGTGTTTGTATGCTCTAACTGAAACATCTGTGTCTGTATGTGTCATGTTGTTTGTTTTTGTGTTTGTATGCTCTAACTGAAACATCTGTGTCTGTATGTGTCATGTTGTTTGTTTTTGTGTTTGTATGCTCTAGAAACATCTGTGTCTGTATGTGTCATTTGTTTGTTTTTGTGTTTGTATGCTCTACTGAAACATCTGTGTCTGTATGTGTCATGTTGTTTGTTTTTGTGTTTGTATGCTCTAACTGAAACATCTGTGTCTGTATGTGTCATGTTGTTTGTTTTTGTGTTTGTATGCTCTAACTGAAACATCTGTGTCTGTATGTGTCATGTTGTTTGTTTTTGTGTTTGTATGCTCTACTGAAACATCTGTGTCTGTATGTGTCATGTTTGTTTTTGTGTTTGTATGCTCTAACTGAAACATCTGTGTCTGTATGTGTCATGTTGTTTGTTTTTGTGTTTGTATGCTCTAACTGAAACATCTGTGTCTGTATGTGTCATGTTGTTTGCTTTTGTGTTTGTATGCTTACTAAAACATCTGTGTCTGTATGTGTCATATTGTTTGTTTTTGTGTTTGTAGTCTCTGAAACATCTGTGTCTGTATGTGTCAGTTGTTGTTTTTGTGTTGTATGCTTAACTGAAACATCTGTGTCTGTATGTGTCATTTGTTTGTTTTTGTGTTTGTATGCTCTACAAGAAAGCATTGGTGTCTGTAAGGTCATATTGTACTTGTTAGGACAGAAGTGTGTAAGTCAACATCATGGTGTACTGGTAAGTTGTTTGCTTTTGTGTTGTGTCACACATGTGTCGAGTGTATGTCACTTTTGTGTATGTGCCAATGAAAATGTGTCTTATGTGTCAAGTTGTTTTTGTGTTGATCCACTGACAAATTGTGTCTTATGGTCAGTTGATTGCTTTTGTGTTGTATGCCTCATGAACGAATACATCATGTGTCGTGTAGTGTCATTTGTTTGCTTTTGATGTTTATAGGTATAATCTGTAAAATCTGTGTCACCTGTATGTGTCATATGTATGTTTTCTGCTCTGTTGTACTGGCTCTCTGAAATCTGTGTCTGATGTCTGTCTGTTTGTCATCTTCTGTGTCTTGTTGCTCTACTATCATTTTCTGCCTTGCTGGCACTCACAGTATGTGTTCTGTACAATTTTACCAACTTTTTCTTAGCATTGCTATTTTGATACGTGAATTAACTACATTTTTATTTCTAGGGAAATGTGATGTGCTTAATGGCAGTTTATGCCTTTGTGCGCTAATTTATGTTCATGATTTTGTGTTTAGGTGTGTTTAGGGCATTTGCTAAAAGATTCTTTAGATAAATGCAAGAATCTGCATTGTTTGAAAGTATTTGATTTTGAAATTGTTCAATTCATCTTAAAGTCTAATTCTTATTGTGAGTAATGTTTTGAAAATTGTTCAATGTCATCTTGAAAGTCCAATTTTTATTGAGTAATTTGTTGAAAATTGTTCAATAAATGTTGAAAGTCTAATTCTTTTTGTGAGTAATTTGTTGGAAATTGTTTCAATAAATGTTGAAAGTCTAATTCTTATTGTGAGTAATTTGTTGAAAATTGTTCAATAAATGTTAAAAGTCTAATTCTTATTCAAGTTATTGTGAGTAATTTGTTGAGATTGTTCAATACATCTTGAAAGTCTAATTCTTATTGTGAGTAATTTGTTGAGATTGTTCAATACATATTATCTTGAAAGTCTAATTCTTATTGTGAGTAATTTGTTGGAATTGTTCAGTAGGCCTACATCATGACAAGACAGGCGCAAATTTTTGGCCAACTGGCCTTTGTCAAGCGTAAGATTACAAACAAACAAACACCAGATACAAAAATGATGTGAAAAAGAGTGAAACTTCCCTATTACTTTGTCCAGTTGGAGAAAGGCACTAAATGAAATTGCAATGTGTCTGTGAGTAATGGTAAGAAGTGGGGAGAGGGGAGGCAGATATGATGTCAAAAGGGAAGTGAGATGAATTCTGCCATTTGAAAAGTGGTCATGCCATATTAGTATCGTTTTGTCCTGAAGAGGGTCCAGGGCTATAACTATGAGGTAAGGCTGATGTAAATGGATCGTGCCTAGTGCAACAAATCCAGTCTGACCTTGGAATAGGAAGAAAAACATCCTGAACCAACAGCCAAGGGGCTGAAGGGAAAACCGGAGTACCGGAGTGAAAACCCTTAGTCAGATGCGGCTGGGCCTGTCTTGTGAACCGAGAATTAGAACAGATTAGGGAGGGGAAAAAAAAATTGGGGGGGGGGGGCATATTTACAGCCGCATAGCCAAGACCTCAGTGAGATGGGAAGTTGGTGATGATATGGTCCATTTCATGAATTTCAGCAGGATAAGATATAGAAAGGGGGAAAGAAAGTATCATAAATAAAATATGCATGGACTGAAGGGCACAATAAAAGAAGACGCTATGCATAGATTTATCCGAGCTGTATAAACAAAACCTCTGCGTAAAGTGCAAGGAAGCTGATACTTATACATTCAAGCGAATACACACAAACACACACATCTCTCTTCTTCTCTCTCTCTCTTGTCTCTCTTCTGTCAATCTCTCTCTCTCTGTCAATCTCTCTCTCTCTTCTCTCTCTCTGGCTCTCTCTGTCTCTGTCTCTCTCCTCTCTCTCTGTCTCTCTCTCTCTGTCTCTGGCTGGCTCTCTCTTCTCTCTTCTCTGTCTCTGGTGGCTTCTCTCTCTCTCTCTCCTGTCTCTCTCTCTCTTGTCTTCTGGCTGGCTCTTCTCTCTTTCTCCTCTCTCTCTCTGTCTCTGGCTCTCTCTCTCTCAGTCTCTGGCTGGCTCTCTCTCTCTGTCTCTCTCTCTCTCTTCTCTCTGGCTCTCTCTCTCTCGTTTCTGCTGGCTTCTCTCTCTCTCTCTGTTCTCTGCTGCTCTCTCTCTCTGTTTTCTGGCTGGCTCTCTCTCTCTCTCTTTTCTGGCTGGCTCTTCTTTCTTCTCTCTCTCTTCTTCTTCTCTGGCTGCTCTCTCTTTTTCTCTGGCTCTCTCGTCTCTCAGTCTCTGGCTGGCTCTCTCTCTCTCTCTGTTCTGGCTGCTCTCCTCTCTCTTTCTGTCTCTGGCTGGCTCTCTCTCTCTCTCTTGTCTCTGGCTGCTCTCTCTCTGTCTCTGTTTCTGCTCTCTCTGTCTCTCTCTACTCTCTCTGCTCTCTTCTCTCTTTCTCTCTCTCTCTCTCTCTGTTTCTGCTGCTCTCTCCTCTCTCTTTCTCTTCTCTCTCCTGTCTCTGGCGGCTCTCTCTCTCCTCTTTTTCTCTGCTGTCTCTCTCTTCTCTCTGCTCTCTGTCCTCTTCTGCTTCTGCTCTCTCTCTCTTCTCTTGTTCTCCTCCTCTCTCTCTACTTCTCTCTCTTCTCTGTGTCTCTTCTTCCTCTCTCTCTCTCTCCGGCTGGCCTCTCTCCCTCCTCCTCATCTTCTTCTCTCCTTCTCTCCTTCTTCTCTCTCTGTCCTCTCTCTGCTCTCCTCTTCTCTTTCTTCCTCTTCTCTCTGTCTCCTCTCTCTCTTTCTCTCTTCCTTGTCTCTGCCTTTCTCTCTCTCTCTGGCTGCTCCCTCCTCGCTCTCCACCTCTCTTCCTCTCATCTTCTCTCTTTCTTTTTTTCTTCCTCTCTTTCTCTATCCCTTCATTAACTCCTCACTTCTCTCTTCTCCTCTCTCTCTCTTTTCTGTTCTTTTTTTTCTTTTTCTTCTCTCTTCTCTCTCTTCTCTTTTTCTTCTTCTGCTGCTTTCTCTTTCCTTTCCTCTTCTCTTTCTCTTGTCCTTTTTCCTTTTCTCTTTTCTTTGCTGCTCTTCTCTCTCTTTCTTCCCTCTTTTCCTTTTTTCCTCTTTTCTCTTCCCCCCCCTTCCTCTCTTCTTATTCTTCTCTTCTCTCTCTTCTTCTCTTCTTTCTCTCTCTCTTCTATCTCTTCTCTTCTCTCTCTCTCGTCTGCTCTCTCTCTCTCTCTCTCTCTCTCTCTCGCCTCTTCTCTCTCGTGCTCCATCATCAGAGCCCGTTATCTGTGACTCACAACATCAATTTGAAAAACAAGGACAGATTAAAGATTAAACAGGTTTATCAGACTGCATTCAAAGAACACAGGGTGAGAGGTTTAAACCCCAGTCATGGCGGAGACCACCCAGGGCCCCACTTGTCTATTTTTTAATCCTGTGTAAGATTATCAAGAGTCGGAAGGCAGGTGACATGAATTGATCACTTTTTCATTCAGTGGCTGTAGAGAGGGGTGTTTGTCTGTTGTACGTTTTATTGCTGTCATTTATTATCGTCAGTCTGACAGACAGACAGACAGAGAGAGAGAGACAGACAAACAGACACACACTCACAGACAGAGAGAGAGAGAGGGACAGAGACAGGGAGAGAGGGACAGAGTGACAGACAGAGAGAGAGGGGACAGAGTGACAGACAGACAGACAGAGGGACAGACAGAGAGAGAGGGGGACAGACAGAGAGAGAGGGGGACAGAGTGACAGAGAGGGGGACAGACAGAGAGGGACAGAGAGAGAGAGGGGGGGGGGGGACAGAGAAACAGAAAGGGGTAGGAGGGTTACACAGAAAGAGACAGATGGAGAGAAACAGAGAGATACAGACAGGGATCTTGAAATAAGGAAGGGTTGAAGCAGAACGGACCTATGAAACAGTAAGCTGACACCACCAGAATGATGGAAACATTAAGATGGGCAGCCAACAGGCCAGTGGACCTATGAAACAGTAAGCTGACACCACCAGAATGATGGAGACATTAAGACGGACAGCCAACAGGCCAGTGGACCTATGAAACAGTAAGCTGACACCTCCAGAATGATGGAAACATTAAGACGGACAGCCAACAGGCCAGTGGACCTATGAAACAGTAAGCTGACACCACCAGAATGATGGAAACATTAAAATGGGCAGCCAACAGGCCAGTGGGCATATGAAACAGTAAGCTAACACCCCCAGAATGATGGAAACATTAAGATGGGCAGCCAACAGGCCAGTGGACCTATGAAACAGTAAGCTAACACCCCCAGAATGATGGAAACATTAAGATGGGCAGCCAACAGGCCAGTGGACCTATGAAACAGTAAGCTAACACCACCAGAATGATGGAAACATTAAGATGGGCAGCCAACAGGCCAGTGGACCTATGAAACAGTAAGCTGACACCACCAGAATGATGGAAACATTAAAATGGGCAGCCAGCAGGCCAGTGGGCATATGAAACAGTAAGCTGACACCACCAGAATGATGGAAACATTAAAATGGGCAGCCAGCAGGCCAGTGGATCTATGAAACAGTAAGCTAACACCACCAGAATGATGGAAACATTAAGATGGGCAGCCAACCGACACACACACACACACACACACACACTTTTTTGATAGTCCACTTAAGTGTTTGTGTGTGCGCGTGAATCAGACAGGGTGAGGAACGACAGGCCATACAGATAATTATGAGAATCATTCCACATTTATAACAAAGAGTTAAATGAGTGTCTCCCTATTCTCCTCCCATTCATCACTGACATCATCAACACCACTTCTTTTCAAACTGGAACTGTCCCAGATTCTTTCAAGTCTGCTATTGTTCACCCTCTCCTCAAGAAACACAATTTAGACCCAAATGAACTGAAAAATTACCGGCCTATCTCTAATCTCTCTTTCTTGTCAAAACTCCTTGAAAAGGTCGTCCTCAACCAGCTGAACTCTCACCTGTCTGCCAACAATCTCCTCAATCCTTTCCAGTCAGCCTACCGCCAGTGCCATAGCACTGAAACTGCCCTACTACACATTCTCAACAATCTCCTCCTTGCAACTGATACTGGCAAAGTCTCTCTCCTCACACTCCTTGATCTGTCTGCAGCCTTCGATACCATTGACCATGGTATTCTCCTTTCTAGACTTCATCATACTTTTGGCATCTCTGACATTGCTCTCTCCTGGTTCACTTCGTATTTATCAAACAGAAAACAAACTGTTCTCATCAATGGCACTTACTCTCAACCTGCATACCTGACCTGTGGTGTTCCACAAGGATCTGTCCTTGGCCCTGTTCTTTTCACTCTTTATACCTCCCCCCTGTCCACCATCATCAACTCCCACTCTATAAAACACCACTTCCATGCTGATGACACCCAACTTCAAGACAGTGACTCACCTGATAATATACAGCGCCTGTTGACTCGCACCACTGAGTGTTACTCGGACATTAAGAACTGGATGACGTTCAACAAACTTCAGCTTAATGACGACAAGACAGAAGCTATCCTCATTGGCACCCGTCAGAAACTTTCCCAGCTGCCTCCTCTTTCTCTCCCATTATGTAACACATCAGTCCCAATTTCTGATTCAGCTAAAAACCTTGGTGTCTGCATTGACTCTACCCTGTCCATGAACAACTTTGTTTCTCAAACTGCCAGATCTTGCTACTATCATCTCCATCGTATAAGCCTGATCAGGAAGTATCTCTCTGTCGAAACAACTGCAAAACTCGTTCTCTCCTTCATAATGTCTCGCATTGACTATTGCAATTCACTCCTGTCTGGTCTTCCTGCCTCCACCATTCACATCCTACAGCGCATTCAAAACAATGCTGTGCGCCTTGTACTCAAAAAGAAAAAAGCTGACCACATATCTCCTCTCCTGGTACAACTTCACTGGCTCCCTGTATCAAAGCGCATACAGTACAAACTAGACACCATGTGCTACAAAATCCTCAATAACGCAGCCCCCGATTACCTGTCAAGCCTACTTGAGATCTATGTTCCCTCACGTACCCTCCGCTCTGCCTCCGATCCTCTGACTTTTCGCTTTCCACGCACTAAGCTCAATACCTATGGTCCACGAGCCTTCTCTGTTTCTGGTCCACTCTCCTGGAACAAACTTCCTCTCTCAGTCCGTCAGCAACCTACTTTTGTCTCCTTCAAGTCCGCTCTCAAAACTCACCTTTTCTCTTCTGCGTAAAATCCTAACCTCACTCAACCCCCCTCTGCAGCCTGTCTCCGCTCGGAGGGGAATCACTTTGTTTTAATATATAATTGTATATGATATGCTCTCTATAATTTTCCATTGCTTTTATTCTTGCTTTTATTGCTTTTATTCTTTCTCCCCATTTGTGGCCATGCGTGTGTGTGTGTGCGTGCGTGCGTGCGTGTGTGTCTTTTCGGTGCTTGGATTTGATTTTGTCGAGATTTTGCGATATATAAATATTGTAATTATTATGTATGCATGCATGTACGTACGTATGTATGTATGTATGTATGTATACGCTTAGATTTATGTATGTATGTATGTATGCATGTATACGCTCAGCTTAGATTTATATATGTAAGTATGTATGTATGCATGTATACGCTCATATGTATGTAGGTATGTATGCATGTATACGCTCAGCGCTTAGATTTGATTTTATCAAGATTTTGCGCTATATAAATAAAATATTATTATTATTAACAAGTACAGAGAAGATAAAGGCCTGCACTATCAATGGATGTCATTCACTACCATAATCTGACAAGTAATTAAATAACAAGAGGTAACAAAAGTGTGTAACTCGTCACACAGAACAAGAAAACTTTCACAACTTCAAGGACCGTAACAGAATCAGAATGAGTTGAACCTAACCCTTTGACTCTGCACCCTATCCACCAACAGCAAAAACATAACCCTTTGACTCCCTCACCCTTTCCACCAACTTCATGCAGGATGCTGGTGGGTAGGGTGAGGGAGTCAGAGGATTACGTTTTGGGTTTTTTATCATGAAAGACAATGCATTATGCTGATGGACACTGTTCAGGAGTCAAAGGGTTAATAATAAACATTGTAAACACAGTACGACTCGTACATTTGTGTTTGTGTGTATGCGTGTGTGTGTGTGTGTTTGAGAGAGAAATGAGGAGACGGACTCTCTCTCTCTCTCTCTCTCTCTCTCTCTCTCTCTCTCTCTCTCTCTCTCATACACACACACACACACACACACACACACATACATTTTCACTTGGTCGCATCGACGGAAACAGAGAAAACGAGACGCGTAAAGAGACGGACACGATTATTATGAAGTAGAAAACATTTACAAATGATGTACAGAGAAACATGCACACACACACACACACACACACACACACACACACACACACAAAAATACACGAATGCACACATATCCACACACGTACACACAAATACACGAACGCGCACACACACGTAGGCCTACATACCCACACACAAACACACACACGCATATATATATATATAATATACGCGCTCACACAAACACACACAAACATATATATATAATATGCACACTCGCACAAACACACACACACACACACACATATATATATTCCCGGTATATATAATATACGCGCTCGCACAAACACACACACACACACACACATATATATATATACGCGCTCGCACAAAACACACACACACATATATATATAATATACGCGCTCGCACAAACACACACACATATATAGATATATAATATACGCGCTCGCACAAACACACACATACACATACGCTCTGGTACAAACGCGCACACACACATATACATGTATATATAATATACGCTCTCGCGCGCGCGCACACACACACACATATATCTGTATATAATATACGCGCTCGCACAAAGAGACACGCACATATGTATAATATACGCACTCGCACACACACATATATACATGTATATCATATACACGCTCGCACAAACACACACACACACACATGTATATAATACAGGCACTCGCACAAATACACTCGCGCGCACACACATGTATATATATATATAATACACGCGCTCGCACAAACGCACACACACACATATAATATACGCGCTCGCACACACACACATATATGCGCTCGCACGCACACACACACACATATATGCGCTCGCACGCACACACACATATATAATATACGCGCTCGAACACACACACACACATCTAATATACGCACTCGCATAAACACACACACATATATATATATATATATATATATATATATATATATATATATATATATATATATAGTATACGCGCTCGCACAAACATTTTTTTTTAATATATATAATATACTCGCACAAACACCACACACACACATATATACTCGCACAAACACACATATATAGTATAGGCCTACTCGCTCGCACAAACACACACGCATATAAATATATAATGCTCGCACAAACGCACACACACATATATATATATATATATATATATTATAATATACACGCTCGCACAAACGTGCGCACACACACACACACATATATATATATATAATACACGCGCTCGCACACACACACATACATATATATATATATAATACACGCGCTTGCACACACACACATACATATATATATATAATACACGCGCTCGCACACACACACACACATATATATGTATGTATGTGTATATATATATATATATAATATACTCGCACAATTACACATATAATATACTCGCTCGCACAAACACGCACGCACACAAACACACACACATATATATATATATATATATATATATATAATACAGGCACTCGCACAAACATATAATATTTGCGCGCACGCACACACACACATATATATATATATATATACGCGCTCGCGCACACACACACACACACACACATATATATATATATATAAAACGCGCTCGCACACACACACACACACACATATATATATATATATATATATAATATACGCACAAACACACGCACACGTATACATATATATAATATACGTGCTCGCAAAACAAATACACACACACACATGTATATATATATATATATATACTACACGTCATTATTGAAGGGCCAGGAACGTTTTTGAGTCAATTTTTGAAAGGAGAAATATCCTATTTTCTCTTACTCTTTTCTCCAATTCGTTGCCGTAACTGAATGGATAAGAGCTCAGACAACATTGCAGTTTCCTTTTGGCACGTGTTTGGGGATTTGCCGATTTGCAATGGGCGGCCCAAGGAAGACAATTTCCACACGAAATTGTCGAATCTTCAGCAGGGTCTCTCTGACGACGCAGGCAAGGTAGCGACAAAATTCGCTTTGCACGTGCAAGGCAAGCCCTTTTTGAACACTACTCCAGCCAAAGTTGCCCGCAGACGAGGATAAAAAGGACCCGTTCTTGGTTCGTTTTAACCATGCTTGCAAGACGACGGATGACGGATGAGCAGCGGGGGAGAGCCCTCGCTCTGCTTGATGAAGGCCTAGCGCAGCGGGAAGTTGCTAGACGACTTGAAGTGTCGCATTCCACAATCCAGAGACTGCTGGAGCGCTTCAATGAGACTGGAGCAGTCCAGGAAAGGCGTCACACGGGTCGACCCAGAGTAACGACAAGACAGCAAGACCGCTACCTTGCCCTCTCCGTCCTGAGGGAAAGGGCATCCACTGCGGTGACCTTGAGGGGTCAGCTGAGGGACGCAACAGGTGCTAACATCAGCTGCAGCACGGTGAGAAGACGGCTACATTAGGCAAACTTGAGGTCACGGAGACCGGCCGTCCGACCCGTGCTGTCACCGGTCAACAGAGTGCGCCGCATGACCTGGGCCAGGGAGCACGTGACCTGGACAAGGCAACAGTGGGCCCGGGTCTTGTTTTCGGATGAGTCCAGGTTCACCCTGACCTTTAACGATGGCCGGGCTCGGGTGTGGCGACGTCAAGGGGAGAGGTTCGCTGACGCCACTGTCCAAGAGCATAACCGGTACGGCGGCGGGTCGGTGATGGTGTGGGGTGGCATGAGCCGTGGTACCCGGACCCCCCTGCTCCCCATTGACGGCATCCTGAACGGGGTCCGGTACCGGGACGAGGTTCTGGCGGCCGTGGCACTGCCTGCGCTTGTGGACCTTGGTCAAGGCGCCATCTTCCAGGACGACAATGCACCTGCGCATCGAGCACGCCTTGTGACCGACTTCCTGGAGCAGCATGAAGTCGTCCGTATGGCCTGGCCAGCGTGCTCACCTGACCTGAACCCAATTGAACACCTCTGGGATGTGCTCGGGAGGCGCATCAGGACAACCACCCCCCACCGGGCACCCTGGCCAGGCTGGTCGACATCCTGCAGATCGAGTGGGCGGCCATCCCTCAGGACACACTCTGTACCCTTGTGGGGTCGATGCATCGGCGCTGTGAAGCATGCATCCAGGCTCGGGGCGGACACACGCGATATTGAAAACAGATTGGCCAAATCTGACACTTTCTGTTTTTTGAAAAGGGGGGGATGTTCCTTTAAATGCATGTGCTGTTCACTAATGGGTCATTGTGCTAATTTCTTTTTCCAAAACAGGTGTGGAAATGATGAAATAAAACATAGAATCAATTCTAAACATTGTCAATTATTTCAACTTAAAATTAGAGAGGAAGGAAGAAGTGGCCCTTAAATTATGATTAGGAGTATATACATAATATACGCGCTCGCACAAACACACACACTCACATATATATATAGTATACGCGCTCGCGCACACACACACACACATATATATATGTATATAATATGCGCGCTCGCACGCACACACACACACACATGTATATAATATATGCGCTCGCACAAACACACACGCACATATGTATAATATACGCGCTCGCACAAACACACACACTCGCATATATATATATAACATACACGCATAAACACACACACACATATAAGCTACGCACAAAAAGTTAAGGATCACTATGAGAAAGCAGGTGCGTAATAAACTCAGTTCGCTACTGTTATTTATTTCTCAGTCCAGCCAAATTGTTATGAATTCTTGTTCAGCTGTAAGTGGGCGATGTTGTGTTAGTGCGAAAATTGCACGGGATTCTCTACTACTGAGCTTGGCCGCAAACGGAAAAGCGGAAACTTGCGAAAAAGGACCTTGTTTTGGACCGTTTTGCCTGAACACATTGCACAAGCCAGATGGAAAAACCATTATGCACGTGCAAGCACTGCTGTTTATGTGTGAGATGCTGTCTCTTGCTTGGCTTTATAAGAAGACATTCCACCAGTAGTAGGCCTGATCTGACAATGCCTCCACGACGAAAATTGAGCGAGTTTGAGAGGGGACGAGCTGTTGCATGGTTCCAAGATGGTGTTCCCAAGCGAGAAGTGGCCAGGCGACTTCAGGTGTCCATCTCGGTCATTGTCAGACTGATTCAACGCTTCACAGCCACTGGGAGGGTCCATGAAAGATGCAGATCTGGTCGACCGAAGAAGACAAACCCACGTGAAGATCGTCTCATTGAACGACAAGCCCTGCAGACAAGAACAGCCTCTTCCAGCATCATTCGAAGGCAGCTGAGGGTGGCTACTAACATCAACATCAGCCAGCAGACCATACGGAACCGCCTTCATGGGTTTAACCTCCGTTCTCGTCGCCCAGCTGTACGGCCACGCTTAACTCCAGCCCATAGGGCAGCACGCCGCGCCTTCTGCAGACGTCACGTGAGGTGGACACAGCAATGGTCCCAGGTCCTGTTCAGTGATGAATCACGCTTCACCATGAACCACAACGACGGCCGACTGAGGGTCTGGAGGCGCCCAGGGCAACGCTTTATTGACACCACTGTCCAAGAAAAGGTGGCCTTTGGTGGAGGTTCTGTAATGGTCTGGGGGGCCTTCAGCCTTCACCACAAAACACCCTTGTATCATGTACAGGGTAACCTGACTGGCCTCCGATACCAGGATGAGATCCTTCGACCGCTGGCTGTGCCTACACTGCAGCAGATGGGATCGACGGCTGTCTACCAGGATGACAACGCTCGCCCCCACAGGGCAAGGGTGGTCAACAACTTCCTGCAGCAGTCTGGAGTCAACAGAATGGAGTGGCCAGCATGCAGTCCCGATCTCAACCCGATTGAGAACCTCTGGGATGAGCTGGATCGCAAAGTGAGGAGCAACCACCCCCCTCCCAGGGATGCCCAACACCTCTACCAGATGCTGCAGGCTGAGTGGCAGGCGCTTCCACAGAGGATCTTCACCAACCTGGTCAACTCGATGAGGACTCGCTGCGTCGAGTGCCAGAACAGCCATGGCGGTTACACGCATTACTGAACTTTTGGGAGCATCAGAATGCCCTGTCTTGTGATTTCAATGACTTTGGGAAATCAAATTTCGATACGTACCCACTTTGATCAAATGTACACACCAAACGATTGCTCGAAATTGATGGCAATTGTGTATCGTTATCGCTAAAGCATGGAATTAAATGTTTGCCAAACTTCAACGCATTGGCTTTCTTATTTTGAAAGTTATGAATTTTTGTGCAAGTGATCCTTAACTTTTAACGTGTTGTTTTAGTACAGTACGCTGATGATATATGCACTTGGATGAATATCACTTTAAAAAAGACAACTCCACAGAGAACGCGAAATTACATCAGGAAGTTGTATCAAATTGATCTTGATAATCTTGGAAACTATATGTTAGAAAATGGGCTGTCGTTGTCAGCAGAAAAAACTAACATGATGCTGTTTGATCCTGGTGGTAACTCAAATAACTTGCCTACTTTCAAATCGCTTGGTGAAGTGTTGAATTACAAACAGGTCGTAAAATTCCTGGGAGTTTACATCACGTCCAAATTAAGCTGGAATGTCCATTTTGATTATATTTTAACAAAAGCGCGAAAAACCTTAAATTTTCTAAAGATAATAAGCAAATTACCCTGGGGAATGGATACAAATGTACTGATTCATCTGTCAACAGCGCTGGTCAGGTCTAAATTATCCTACGCGCAAGAAGTTTTCTTCAATGCACCCAAATATTTACTAAAAAAGATTCAGAACTTGGACTGCAAAAGTCTTAAAATTGCACTAGGTGTACCAACTCATGCTTCTACTCTGGAAACGTACAAAGTTGCTGGAATTCTACCTTTAAACAACCATCGTGAGTTAGCTACAGCAAAGTTTGCAATTAGAACTACTTCACAAGTGAATAATTTTGTGAGCAAAGAAATTAAGATCAGGTCTGATACTGACTTTCCAAAACGAGCAAAAAACATTTCATCACAAATTACAGCCGCAACTTACATATCTGGCCTGATCAAACAGTCCAACATAACAATGGATGAAATAGCCGAGAAACCAACGACAACGCCTATCCCTACATGGGAAATGCTAAAGGCCACATTTGATCTCGATTATGCAAAAGTTAAAAAAGATGATAATGTCAACATTACACTATCCACAGCTTGTGAACACATCGATGAAAAGTACCGTACCCACCTCCACATTTTTACCGATGGGTCAGTCTTAGCAAATCAGAGCGCTGGAGCAGCCTTTTATGTTCCAAAATTTAACATTAAAAAGTCTTTTTTCATTGGGGCAAATGTATCTATATATACAGCAGAATTGGTCGCTGTTGTTCAAGCGTTGCATTATTTAATAAGCCTTCGGCCTGTGTCATTCAAAGTAGTTCTCTTTGTTGATTCAAAATCTGTATTATATGCCTTACAGTCTTTTGATACAGACACAAGACCTGACTTAATTATTGAGGCAAATCATCTAATACATTGTTTAAAGATAAATGGTTCGGAAATCAATTTATGCTGGGTGCCTTCTCATGTTGGTCTTCATGGCAACAACGTAGTTGACAGAGCAGCTAAATCCGGTGCCCTCCATTCTGAAAATTCCATAGAATTACATGTTAACACCTCGGTAAAAGAAGCTTACAACTCGCTAGAATTAGCATCATGGATTCGATTTCATGAACATTTAAATGAAAAATTTGTGTCTCAAAAAAGAATCAAACTTTCAGTTCAAAATATCTGTTAAAAATTGCAGTATTCCTCGTTATATCATTTGAGATTAATTGTTATGACATATTTTCGCATTCAACTGAACGCTTTGAAAACAAAATATTGTAACAACGTTTTAGGTATTTGTGGCGAACAATTCACATTGTATCACTGTTTGTTTTACTGCAGAAAGCTTCGTTCCTTTTTACCAAAGACGTTTACACAAGGAAACTATCTTGAAACGCATTTTAAAGAAGTAGTATCGGATCAAGTTTTGTTAGTTAAAATTTCAGAATCATTGGTTCACAGTCCTGTTAATGCGTTACTTTAAGATTATTATTATAATTATGATTATTTTTGTTTTGTTTTGTTTTTATGACGATTTTTCTTTTCCATTATTGATGTTAGCGTTGTTCTAGTTTCATTTCTCTGTTCATCCATATCCTTTTTCTTAAGACCTTGCCGCTTCCTTTTATTTTTTTTACGTCCCTTACTCTGTTCCCCTCTCTGTTCCCCTTGCTGATGACATCTGGGTAATTTCTCCACTCTGGGAGGTCTGCTGTACACTCCCAGTCGACTGCTCCATCCAGAAGACCCTTTGGCAATGTGCTGGTTGCCATAACCCTTTCGGGCCAGACCTGTTTCCCTCCTGCTTTGTAGAACGTTGTCATAGCAATCGGTGCGTTTGGGGTCATGGTTTTTTCGCTAACCACATCTGTGATCACTTTCAGAACTTGGTTGTGCCTCCATGTATACCTTCCTTGGGCTAGCGCTACTTTGCAAGAGCTTAGGACATGTTCCACTGTTTGTTTCTTCTGACAGAGCGGACATGCTGGGTCGTCTGCTTTCCCCCATTTCACTAAGTTTGCATTCGAGGGGAGCAGGTCATATACAGATCTGAGGAGGAAGCTTATCCTTAGAGGAGCCATGTGCCACATATCGTTCCAGCTGAGACTTCTTTGGAGTGCACTGTCCCATGTTGTCCATTGCCCCTGTTGACCTTGCTGGACTGCCTTCTGCACTCTTTTGACATCTTCTTCTTCCTTCAACTCCTGTATGATCATGTCTCTTTTTTCCTTCCCTTTGGCTTTGGACCACCACTGCATTTTTGTTGCTCCCAGTCCCTGTCTGTTGGTTTGCGTGTGTCCAATTATTTCTTTGATGCTGAGGTTTCTCTTGGCATTGTTTACAGCCTCTTGGACTTTCCACTTTCTGCCAGTTCTCAGCTTTGGATGAACTGTTCTCACGATATTGTCCTCCGATTCCTCCAGCATGCTCAACAGTCTTGCTTTTCCAACTTTGTATTCCTCCACTATGGATTTCAGAGGTAGCTTCAGCATTGCTTGACGACAGTAGAATGCAACATCAGTGAGACCAGGTGGGACACCGAGCCATTTTCTTGTGTATTTGTTGATTTTGGCTTCCATTGCTTCGACTGTGCTGGTGCAAATGTCATAGATTAGCAGTGGCCACATATATATATATACCCTGAGGAAGGCCAAGGGCCGAAATGTAGGAGAAAATACTCAATGCCTTTGTTGTTTGTCTTGTAAATTTGAAGTGTACATATATATATATGTGTGTGTGTGTGTATATATATATCGAGTTCTCTTGCAATCAGTGCTGTACGTCGTTCAGGTCGGTTTGCACTTGGGTTGTCCAAGAGCGTGCGCACATTCCATGTGCCGATAGTGAGCGGAGTCACCGAGAGTTTTTTGTTTTTGTTTTTCGATCGCATGAGTGGGATCCCCGTCTGCCGCTGTAAGCCAGCCAGGTTATCCAGACCCGCCACTTCGCCACTCGCAAATCGCCTTAGGACTCCAGTTTTAGTGATGCCTTGCCTTGCGCGTGAATTGGATTATAGTGAGGGAGAGTCGCGCAGATCGTCAACCTCACTCTCTCGTCCCGAACCATCGTGATCCAGTGGCAAGACATGATCAAGACGACTGGCGATGGGTAGGGATGCAGTGGATGGCCAGAGTGTCCTATTGTACCTCACATTGCCCTGTGCCTCACAGTGCCATTGCTACAACTGCCTTTCTGCCCGTTGAACCACAGGAGGCGGCTCGTAGTTTTGCAGGCTCCTAGTTTCTTTTCACCTTTCTAGTTTTCCTGTGCTTGCAGTTTTGTACCTGTGTAAGTTGAAGACACACAAACTGCCTTGTTAAGTTGTATGGAACTGGAAGTGTCACGTTTAAACATAACGTTGATTAAGACAGTGTGCTCGAGTTGCAGGTGTGAATGGATAATAAAACAATGGATAAACAAAACTAAAACAGACAAACAAACAAACAAAGTACACAAGCACGCGTGCACGCACGCACGCTCGCACGCACGCACGCACACACACACACGCACATGCATGTAGACAGGAAAGACAGACACAGACACACATACACACACTGACACACGCACAGGAACGCACACGGACACGTACAAAGACGCAGACGGACACACACACACACACACACACACACACACATACATACATACATACATACATACATACATACATACACACATACACACATACATACATACATACATACATACATACATACACACACATACATACACACACATACATACACACACACATACACACACATACTCACACACACACACACACACACACACGCACACCACACACAAAACACACACACACACACGCACGCACGCATACACGCACACACACACGCACTCACGCGCGCGCACGCACACACACACAGGCACGCATGCACACACGCACACACACACACACAAACACACACACACACACATACACACACACACACACACACACACACACACACACAGCAAAAGCGCCTCTCGTGTATAAGTGGTCTACGGGAGACAACCTTCAAATCGGGAATGGCTAGTATATTGATGGATGCATTCCCCTAAAGTTGGTTGGCCGGTGTAGTGCCGGCCCAAGTATTCCAGCAGGAATAGTATGTAGGTAGATAGG
>JAPXFY010000462.1:0-10000 GCA_030674185.1 Monoplex corrugatus | reverse complement strand
TTGTAACAGTTACTACTGTTGCTATAATTGCTGTTGCTGCTGTAACAGTTACTACTGTTGCTATAATTGCTGTTGCTGTTGTAACAGTTACTACTGTTGCTATAATTGCTGTTGTTACTGCTGTTGTAACAGTTACTACTGTTGCAATAATTGCTGTTGTTACTGCTGTTGTAACAGTTACTACTGTTGCTATAATTGCTGTTGTTACTGCTGTTGTAACAGTTACTACTGTTGCTATAATTGCTGTTGTTACTGCTGTTGTAACAGTTACTACTGTTGCTATAATTGCTGTTGCTGTTGTAACAGTTACTACTGTTGCTATAATTGTTGTTGTTACTGCTGTTGTAACAGTTATTACTGTTGCTATAATTGCTGTTGCTGTTGTAACAGTTACTACTGTTGCTATAATTGTGTTGCTACTGCTGTTGTGACAGTTACTACTGTTGCTATAATTGCTGTTGTTACTGCTGTTGTAACAGTTACTACTGTTGCTATAATTGCTGTTGCTGTTGATGTTGTAACAGTTACTACTGTTGCTATAATTGCTGTTGCTGTTGTAACAGTTACTACTGCTGCTATAATTGTTGTTGCTGTTGTAACAGTTACTACTGTTGCTATAATTGCTGTTGCTGTTGTAACAGTTACTACTGCTGCTATAATTGTTGTTGCTCTTCTGTTGTAACAGTTACTACTGTTGCTATAATTGCTGTTGTTACTGCTGTTGTAACAGTTACTACTGTTGCTATAATTGCTGTTGCTGTTGTAACAGTTACTACTGTTGTTATAATTGCTGTTGCTACTGCTGTTGTAACAATTACTACTGTTGCTATAATTGCTGTTGCTGTTGCTGTTGTAACAGTTACTACTGTTGCTATAATTGCTGTTGTTGTTGTAACAGTTACTACTGTTGCTATAATTGCTGTTGCTACTGCTGTTGTAACAGTTACTAATGTTGCTATAATTGCTGTTGCTGTTGTAACAGTTACTACTGCTGCTATAATTGCTGTTGTTACTGCTGTTGTAACAGTTACTACTGTTGCTATAATTGCTGTTGTTACTGCTGTTGTAACAGTTACTACTGCTGCTATTACTACTGCTACTACTACTGCTGCTGTTATTGCTGCTGCTACTGCTGTTACTGCTGCTACTACTACTGCTGCTACTGTCGCTTCTACTTCTATGCTGATGACACCCAATTTCAAGACAGTGACTCACCTGATAATATACAGCGCCTGTTGACTCGCACCACTGAGTGTTACTCGGACATTAAGAACTGGATGACGTTCAACAAACTTCAGCTTAATGACGACAAGACAGAAGCTATCCTCATTGGCACCCGTCAGAAACTTTCTCAGCTGCCTCCTCTTTCTCTCCCATTATGTAACACATCAGTCCCAATTTCTGATTCAGCTAAAAACCTTGGTGTCTGCATTGACTCTACCCTGTCCATGAACAACTTTGTTTCTCAAACTGCCAGATCTTGCTACTATCATCTCCATCGTATAAGCCTAATCAGGAAGTATCTCTCTGTCGAAACAACTGCAAAACTCGTTCTCTCCTTCATAATGTCTCGCATTGACTATTGCAATTCACTCCTGTCCGGTCTTCCTGCCTCCACCATTCACATCCTACAGCGCATTCAAAACAATGCTGTACGCCTTGTACTCAAAAAGAAAAAAGCTGACCACATATCTCCTCTCCTGGCACAACTTCACTGGCTCCCTGTATCAAAGTGCATACAGTACAAACTAGACACCATGTGCTACAAAAGCCTCAATAACGCAGCCCCCGGTTACCTGTCAAGCCTACTTGAGATCTATGTTCCCTCACGTACCCTCCGCTCTGCCTCCAATCCTCTGACTTTTCGCTTTCCACGCACTAAGCTCAATACCTATGGTCCACGAGCCTTCTCTGTTTCTGGTCCACTTTCCTGGAACAAACTTCCTCTCTCAGTCCGTCAGCAACCTACTTTTGCCTCCTTCAAGTCCGCTCTCAAAACTCACCTTTTCTCCTCTGCATAAAATCCTAACCTCACTCAACCCCCCTCTGCAGCCTGTCTCCGCTCGGAGGGGAATCACTTTGTTTTAATATATAATTGTATATGATGTGCTCTCTGTGGTTTTCCATTGGTTTTATTCTTGCTTTTATTGCTTTTATTCTTTCTCCCCATTTGTGGCCATGCGTGTGTGTGTGTGTGTGTGTGTGTGTGTGTGTGTGTGTGTGTGTGTGTGTGTGTGTGTGTGTGTGTGTGTGTGTGTGTGCGTGTGTGTGCGTGCGTGCGTGTGTGCGTGTGTGTCTTTTCGGCGCTTGGATTTGATTTTGTCGAGATTTTGCGCTATATAAATATTGTAATTATTATGTATGCATGTGCATACGTACGTATGTATGTATGTATGTATGTATGTATGTATGTATGTATGTATGTATGTATGTATGTATGTATGTATACGCTTAGATTTATGTATGTATGTATGTATGCATGTATACGCTCAGCTTAGATTTATGTATGTAAGTATGTATGCATGTATGTATGCATGTATACGCTCATATGTATGTAGGTATGTATGCATGTATACGCTCAGCGCTTAGATTTGATTTTATCAAGATTTTGCGCTATATAAATAAAATATATTATTATTATTATTTGGAAATAGTAGCTGGTGAATATGTGGAAAAAAGTCCTTTGTTGCTTTCATAGCGTTTGTATTTATAGGTTTGTGCTAGGTCAGGTGGAAAAAGAGAGAGGAAAGGAAAAATAGGAAAAAAGAAAAAGGGGAGGGGAAAAAGGGAAACGTTCTGTCGTTCTGTTAGCAAGAGAAGAATGTAGCCCATACAAGAACAGAAAGCCAGAAAGCAGCACTGCAACAACCATGCCTATGGCAGTTCCTGGACCAGTTTTGTGTGTGTGTGTGTGGAATGGGTATGACAGTGCTGATTTAAAAAAAAAAAGAAGAAAATGAGGGAAAAGAAAAGAAAAAAAAAAAAAGAAAAAAAAAAAAAAGAAGACATACTGTATTGTGAGATTGCAAACCTGTTTCTAGAAGGATCTTCAGTGGTTCATGATTGGCTGGTGGTGGCATGGGACACCTGCAGTATGATGATGTGACAGTGTGTCATTGTGATCTTCACCCTGTGACACTGTGTGCTGTTAACAGTGTCAGAAACGTGCAGTCACATGCAGTCGTCATCATGATCTTCACTATTTCATCAGGAATTGTTCGCAACACTCATTGGAAAAGGGCGCTCGGCATAAGCAGTTTGAGTCTTCGTTGGATCATTGACAAGCTTGGGGGACATCAGCGACAACATTGTGATCTTCACTGCTTCTTGGTGGATTGTGTGAAATGTGTGAAGTGACAACATAATTATCGTGATCTTCAGTGCATCATAAGTGGTGTGATGTGCATCTAAGTAATATTTGAAGGCTGAACTGATGTGCTCCGTGATCAGTTTTGGTTGTTGGAAAATGACTGCACATTGGACATAGGCAAAGAAAACTCCTCCATCACATATTTGCAGTGATTTTTTTTAAGTGGATCTGTAGTGTCATGGGGGACTACTTTTCCTGGAGTGTCAGACCAGGGGACCACATTTCCTGATGGTGGGGGTCCTTATGGTTGTGGTGTGAAGAACTCGAGTTCCTGGGAATGAACGACCTTGTGTATTATGACAATGTGTGAAGGCCTGAAGTTCCTGGGAACGAATGACTTTGTGTTTTATGGTGATTTGTGGAGGACTGAAGTTCCTGGGAACAAATGACCTTGTGGCGGTGTTTGAAGGCCTGAAGTTCCTGGGAACAATCACAATGACCTTGTGTATTATGGTGATTTGTGGAGGACATAAGTTCCTGGGAACGAATGACCTTGTGTATTATGGTGGTGTGTGAAGGACCTAAGCTCCTGAGGATGGAACATGTTTCATGATGGTGCATGTTGTGAGCTGAGGGATGTTTGGATCTGTGACGTAAGACCCTTTACTTTGTGATGTGGAGTGTGTTGAATGGTATTGAAAGCGTGTATCAACATACACATGTGTATAATATTCAGCCTGTGTTAGTGTGAGATGGATTTTTTCCTTGCCTTTCTTCCCATGTCATTTTGTGGTGTTTTTTTTTTCCTGTGTGTATCTGGTTTGTGTATGTGCAATTTTTTTTGTTTTGTTTTTGAAGGGGCATGTGATATTAGTGTGCATATGGTGTGTATTGTGTGAGTTATGTGAAAGTGTGCTTTTTTTTTCTTCAACATATCGTATGTGTTCTTGTATTTTTTTTCAAATCCTACAATTATGGTTGCTTACTTTGCTGGGCATGGGATGGGGGAGGGGGAGGGTGTGTTTATGAGGACATGGGTATGAATGTGTGTGTGTGTGTGTGTGTGTGTGTGTGTGTGTGTGTGTGTGTGTGTGTGTGTGTGTGTGTGTGTGTGTGTGTGTGGTGTGTGTGTGTGTGTGTGTGTGGTTTGGTGCACATGTGCACAAGTACACTGATTCTTCTTCTGATGTGTCTGCATTTGAAAAAAGTACAAGGAATTTTCCTTAAATTATGGTTACTGTTGTTCTCCAGTTTGCCATTATCCAAAGTCTGTTGTTCTCAAGGTTACTGTTGTTCTCCACATTACTGTTCTCATTACTGTTGTTAAATCCATATTACTGTTGTTCTCTAAGTTACTGTTGTTCTCGGGGCTCTTTCAGTATGAATGGTATCCACACCTTCTGGAAATTCTGCATTAGAAATTTTTCTCTTTTCTGTCATTCTTTTGTTTCTGCCTTGCTTCTTTGCTTTCTGTCATTTCTTCCTATCATTTTCTGCCTTGCTGGCCCATTCACCTGTATGTGTTCGATAAAGTCTATACTTTCTTTTAGGATTGATAATTGGGTGCATACATGTATTAAGTGCATTTTTGAACAGATCTACGGAAATGAGTTATGTGGAAGCAATTTTAGGTAATTGAGGCCTGTTTTTTTATGCTTTAGTGCTATGGGCACCTCCTTAGATTATGTGCACGAATGCATTGGTAATGGTGTGTGTACTTAGTTTTCTTTTTTCCCTGTTTGAAGTATTGTGTATGTTGTGAAACAGTTATATATAGCCTTGATAATATGGCTCTATACAGACAGCTGGTCTGTAAACAAAAAAATTGCAATGTTATTCTTCTCTGTACTGCTGTTCTCCAGCTTACTGCTGTTCTCCAGCTTACTGCTGTTCTCCAGTTTACTGCTGTTCTCCAGCTTACTGCTGTTCTCCAGCTTACTGCTGTTCTCCAGCTTACTGCTGTTCTCCAGTTTACTGCTGTTCTCCAGTTTACTGCTGTTCTCCAGTTTACTGCTGTTCTCCAGTTTACTGCTGTTCTCTAGTTTACTGCTGTTCTCCAGCTTACTGCTGTTCTCTAGTTTACTGCTGTTCTTTAGTTTACTGCTGTTCTTTAGTTTACTGCTGTTCTCCAGCTTACTGCTGTTCTCTAGTTTACTGCTGTTCTTTAGTTTACTGCTGTTCTTTAGTTTACTGCTGTTCTCTAGTTTACTGCTGTTCTCCAGCTTACTGCTGTTCTCTAGTTTACTGCTGTTCTCTAGTTTACTCTTCTTCTCCAGTTTACTCTTGGTCTCCAGGTTACTCTTGTTCTCCAGGTTGCTGTTCAAGTTTGGGTAGTTTTCCTACTTACTGTTCAATGACTGTTGTTGTCCAGCTTACAGTTGTTCTCCAAGTTATTGTTGTTCTCCATATTACTATTATTCTCCGTCACTGGTCACATTACTGGTGTTCTCTAAGTTAGTTGTTCTCCAAGTTATTGGTGTTCTCCAGTTCGTTGTTCTCCAAATTAAAGTTGTTATTCTGGTTACTGTTGTTCTCCATGTTACTGGTGTTTTTCAGGTTTTCTGTTTTGCCTCCAAGGTTGCTTTGTTCTCCTTTACTTTGCCATTGTTCAGCATGTGTACCTAGAAGGTGGTTGATGTGATTTCACATGTGTACATAGAGCATGATAGATCTGGTTTTGCTTTGGTAGAGCTGACAGCAATGCCAGGATCACTTTTTGGCGATCCACCTTGTGAAGCAAAAAAGAAATAAAATATGAAGTTAATTTGACTGATATTTTCTATCAAAGTTAAGTAATGTGACTGTGAGTTTAAATTTCCATTGCTTTTACAACTTCAGGCATGATAACATCAGGAGAATATACAGTGATATACTCTGGTGGTAATTCACATGAAAGAGGAGTAGGCATCATAATGGACAAAGACAAATCAAAAGCAGTTAAGGGATACTGGGCAGTGTCCGACAGAGTTTTACTGGTCAAATTCGGAGGCAAACCATTTGATATCAACATCATACAGGTGTATGCACCAACATGCGCAAGTACTCAGGAAGACATCGACAACTTCTATGAAATTTTAGAGATGGCCAAGGGCCAATGTAAATCACAAGAAGTTACAGTCATAATGGGAGATTTTAATGCTAAAGTGGGACAGGATAGGGTGGAGGATATAGTTGGACATCATGGCCTTGGTACACAAAATGAAAGGGGGGGGGGGGGGAACTTGTAGAATGGGCACAGATGAATGAGTTCATAGTAGGAAACACCTGGTTTGAGCAGCCTAACAGAAGAAAATGGACTTGGATGAGTCCAGGAGATAAAGCCAAAAAATCAAATTGACTACATCCTGATCAACAAAAGATTTAGAAATTCTTTACTGTCAGCAAAAACACTACCAGGCGCAGACTGCAGCAGTGACCACAGTCCTGTAGTGGGAAGGTTTAGGTTGAAATTGAGGAAAAGGAAACAGACCAAAAGCAACATCAAACTAAACCTTGGACTCTTAAAGACAGATGAAATGATACATCAAAAATTTAATGTACATGTTCAAAACAAATTCAGTGCTCTGGAAGACGTTAGTGACAGTGAGGAACAATGGACAAAGTTGAGAAGTTCTATAAATGAAGCTTGTGAGGAAATCCCTAAGGCAGATAGAAAAGCAAAAAAGAGCTGGATGACTAATGAAATTTTGGGCCTGATGGAGGAAAGGAGGAAGGCAAAGAGAAACGAGGAGATATACAGGAAGATAAACAAAGAAATCAGGAATAGGTGCAATGAAGCTAAGGAAGCTTGGCTGAACACAAAATGCAAAGAGACAGAAGAATGACACAGAATGGATCCTCAGGGTATGTACAGACGAATTGAAGAAATTGCCCACAGGAAAAACACATGCACATCAACTGGTTGCTTAAAATCGAAAGATGGCACACTTGTCGTGGAAAAATACTGGACAGATGGGGAGAGTACATTAAAGACCTTTTTGGGGATGACAGAAACGAAGAACACATAAAAAAGAACTTTGAAGGACCACCCATAATGAAAGATGAAGTTAGAGCAGCACTGAAAAAGATGAAACCAGAAAAAGCCCCAGGACCAGACAACATTACTATAGAGATGATTGAAGCCCTGGAAGAATTTGGTATAGAAAAAATAAGTCCTCCTAAATGAAATTTATGACTCTGGAAAAATCCCCAAAGATATGTCAAAATCAATTTTCATTGCACTTCCAAAGAAGACAGGGGCTATAGAATGCAAACTCCATCGCACAATCAGTTTGATGAGTCATGTAACAAAAATCCTGTTAAGAATAATCATGATGAGGACAAGGAATAGAATCAAAAGAGAAATAGCAGAAGAACAGTGTGGATTTGTGGAAGGGAAAGGAACTATTAATGCCATATACATCCTAAGAACTATCATAGAGAGGTCAATTGAGATGAATAAGGATTTGTATTTATGCTTTGTTGACTATACCAAGGCTTTCGATTGGGTACGACATGAAGAATTGATTAACCAACTGGAGAGATTCAATGTTGATGGAAAAGATCTACGAATAATCAGGAATATGTACTGGGAACAAACAGCTGCAATGAGAATAGAAAACAATATAAGCTCTTTTCAAAAGATCAAAAGAGGAGTCAGACAGGGTTGTGTTTTGTCACCAGATCTGTTTTCACTATATAGCGAAAACATCATGAGAAACCTAGAAGAAGACCCTGGATTAAAGGTTGGAGGGAAAATGATAAACAACATTCGGTACGCAGATGACACCGTGCTAATTGCAGAAAATGAAAGGGACCTAAAAAACCTTGTGAATATACTAGAAACAGAAAGCAAAGGTAAGGGGTTGGAACTAAACAGCAGGAAGACTAAAGTCATAGTGATCAGTAAAAAGCATGAAATCCCCTCCTGCAAAATAACAGCAAATGGCACAACCTTGACACAGGTTAATAAGTTCAAATACCTGGGAACGGTCATTTCATCAGACGGCAGATGCACATCGGAAATAGCTGGCAGAATCGGCCAAGCCAAAACAGTATTCAAGAAGATGACAAGCATTCTTACCAACAAATGCCAATCAATTAACATCAGAAAGAGATTCCTTGAATGTTATATAGAACCAATACTGTTGTACAGATGCGAGGTGTGGACAGTCAGCAAGCAAAGCCAGAGCAGGATTGAGGCAGCCGAGATGTGGTTTCCAAGAAGAATGTTGAGTTCCATGGACAGCAAAGAGAACAAACGGGACAGTCTTGATGGAGGCAGACACAAGTAGATCACTGATAAGGAAGATTAGGAAAAGACAAGCAACATTTATAGGCCATTTTATGAGGAAGGGGGATTTGGAGCACCTGGTCACAACGGGAAAGCTGGAGTTAAAGAGAGCACCAGGTAGACCCAGGGAGAGAATGCTGGACGGACTTGCAGAGTGGCTGGGGATGAGGAGGGTGGGGGAGATGCTGTGGGCAACGAGAGATAGAGATGGTTGGAAGTCCATGGTCGCCAACGCCATGCGGCAGGGCACCTGATGATGATGATGATGATAATTATTTCATTAGGTGTGTTGTAATGTTAAATGTGAATGTTTTGATTTTGGCTGTTCTTTTCTGGAACATACTTTACAGATTTTGTTGGTAATATTGTGTAATACATATTGCAATTGCTCTGAGTATCTGGTATTGTGATAATATTGGGGAACACATTCAACTTGCTCTGAGTATCTAGTATTGTGATAATATTGGGGAACACATTCAACTTGCTCTGAGTATCTAGTATTGTGATAATATTGGGGAACACATTCAACTTGCTCTGAGTATCTAGTATTGTGATAATATTGGGGAACACATTCAACTTGCTCTGAGTATCTAGTATTGTGATAATATTGGGGAACACATTCAACTTGCTCTGAGTATCTAGTATTGTGATAATATTGGGGAACAACACATTGGAACATTGATCTCTGAGAATATTGTATTGTGATAATATTGGGGAACACATTCAACTTGCTCTGAGAATCTTGTATTGTGATAATATTGGGGAACACATTCAACTTGCTCTGAGTATCTAGGTATTGTGATAATATTGGGGAACACATTCAACTTGCTCTGAGTATCTAGTATTGGGATAATATTGGGGAACACATTCAACTTGCTCTGAGTATCTTTGGTATTGTGATAAAATTGGGGAACACATTCAACTTGCTCTGAGTATCTTGTTATTGTTTGGTAATATTGGAACACATTTTCAACGTTGCTCTGAGTATCTTGTTATTTTGTGAAAATGTTTTCTATCACATTTCAGTTGCTCTGATATCTCAACGTGTGATGAAAAAGTATCTTAGCATGATTATGATGACATAGCATGATTATCTATATTTATATAACATAGCATGATTATGATGACATAGCATGATTATCTATATTTATATAACATAGCATGATTATGATGACATAGCATGATTATCTATATTTATATAACATAGCATGATTATGATGACATAGCATGATTATCTATATTTATATAACATAGCATGATTATGATGAATAGCATGATTTATCTATATTTATATAACATGACATGTTATAATTAGGCCTACATAGGTGTCTTAGCTGCAGTTAGCATGATTAAGTGACAGTATGATTGTGATGACATAGCATGATTATGATGATGACATAGCATGATTATGATGACAT
>JAPXFY010004623.1:0-17397 GCA_030674185.1 Monoplex corrugatus | reverse complement strand
ATAAAATGTTCTGGACCAAACTCAAAAACATGCTAATCGACTCATGTACCTACTCCTTTGAAGTAGGACATGTCTCTCAAACCCAACAGAGAGGAATAATAACCCTATTACATAAAGGCAAAAATCAACCACGAGATAAACTCGCCAATTGGAGACCTGTTAAATACTGACTACAAAATTCTAGCGAAAATCATGGCTAACAGACTCAATACTGTTTTGCCTAAACTAGTAAATATGGACCAGTGCGGCTTCATGAAAGGGCGAAATATATCGACAATTCACAGAGTTATAGATGATATGATTGAATATCTAAAGCACAAGAAACTCCCAGGGATTTTACTAGCAGTAGATTTTAACAAAGCCTTCGACACGTTATCCAAAAAACTTATAACAGACAGTCTGCATCATCATGGATTTGGCAGAAATTTTGTCCACTGGGTGACCACCCTGACCAAACAAACAGAAAGTTGCATCAGTCATTGTGGCCGGTTATCTGAAGCATTTAAAGTTGAGCGCGGCATACGACAAGGATGCCCACTTTCACCGTTACTTTTTATACTCACAGTTGAACTACTTGCTGTTAAAATAAGAAATGGTAATATTAAAGGAATTACAACCAGGAGTGACAACCAAGAAAAAACAATAACTATACAACAATTTGCAGATGATACAACATTGTTTCTAAGAGATGAGGAAGATTTACACAAATCAGTAAAAATATTCAAAGAATTTACAAACATATCAGGCTTACACATGTCCCACCTTAAAACGGAAGCAATGTGGTTAGGCCTAGACAAAGATAGAGCTGATAGTCCCCTTAACATCACGTGGGTAAAACAAATGAAGGTTCTAGGCATACACTTCCAAAATGATACGCGGGCATGCAATATTAAGAAAAACTGGGATACAAAAATACTGAACATGAAACGCACAATAAAACAATGGGCTAGAAGAAACCTTAGTATGTATGGTAAAGTGCTCATTGCTAAAACTATGATTATTTCACAGTTCATATATGTCATGCAATCAGTAGGACTGCCAGAGGACGTCCTTTCTAACATAAATGTACACTATTCGCCTTCATATGGAAAAAGAAAACATGCAATAAAAAAGCATTTGAAAAAGTAAAATGTAAAGTACTAACACAAGACTATGAGAAAGGTGGATTAAAAATTATATAAAAACACTACAAGATGCTTTGTACTTAAGCTGGATCCCAAAACTCCTATCACAGAACTCTGAAACATGGAAGATCTTCTCCAGTATGTATAACTCCCAGATGGGTGTTGGCATCAGTGTCCTTTACACACTATGCAAACCGAAAGATCTTATTGATAACAATAAATCAGCTGGGGGCTTCTGGAAAAAAAACACTGGGTATATTCCTCAAAATAAGACAAGCCGAAGAAGAAAATGGCACGGTTACACATACCCTCACGTCAAACACAGTATTGTGGAACAACACACTGCTCCAATACAAACACACTAATCTACTCTTAAAAGATTGGATTAGAGCTGGAATAAAAAGACTAACAGACATAGTCAACGAGAATAAACAACTTATCACCTTCGAACAGGAGGAAACCAAAGTAGGCAAATCAGCCTCAAGACTGTTTGAATACAACGCGGTAAAAACAGTTTTTGAACAAGCCTGCAAAAAGGGCCGTACTGATCTTGATAATAACGAAACACAAGACACGACTCGTATCTGGTTGTACGAGAAACTTGTAATAGGATATACAGTAAAAGAATTCAGAAAGATTCTGACCCCAGATATACAGTCATGCGCCAATAACTTTGTGGCTACGGAAACTGAATGCACAAACAGACAATGACCATTGGTCTTCAATATTCACATCAAACACAGAAACACGGCTGAGAGTCTTACAATGGAAAATTCTCCACAACATTTACCCCACAAATATACTACTGAAGAAAATGGGGGTAAAAGATAAGGACTACATCGAGCACTTTTTCTTTACATGTCCTGAAATCAAACATGTATGGAAACTAGTAGAGTCTACAATAAAGACCACAATCAATAAAGATATTTCAATAAACCAATCAAGAGCCTTACTTGGATATCATGACAAAAATATGAGGAAAAAAGACGCAAGATCAATCACATATTAACAATAGCAAAACTCTGTATTAGTAAATTCAGATATGGAACAAGATTTAAAATAGAATTAATCTGGGAAAAAGAATTCTCGCTGAGAACACAAACCGGCTTATGCCTGAAATAAATGGTTACCCTCAATAAAAAAAAATGGGAATGGGAAAAATAAGAAAGAAAGAGAGAGAGAGAGGAGAGAGAGAGAGAGAGAGAGAGAGAGAGAGAGAGAGAGAGAGAACAATGATGATGATGATTGTTTTTCAGTATTCCCTGTATCGTAAATATCGTAAATATTGTAGCTATGATGGCGATTGCCGCAACTGTTTGTATGATATCATCGTAACAACATCTCTGACTACATTACTAACGTTCTTATACAACGTGTCATCTCAAAATACACATGCTGATAAACAATACCAAAAACAGAAAGAAAACAATAAAAGGAGACATGATGATAACGGGAATCTAGCCGTGAAAATGAGTAGAAAATGAATGAATGTTATCTGAGTTCGAATGATGTTCATACTAACCAAAAAAAAATGAACGAATGTATGGAAAGCTTGAATGACCAGCGTGCAGTTACTGACCACACATCGCCTGAAGCAACATTCACCGAAAACAACAGACAGTACTCGTAAAGGACGAACCAGAAACATCAAGAACACACAGAAGGGGGACAGAAAAAGGACCCAACACATCCCATTGCAGAAGCAAAGTTGGACCCAGACTCCAGATACAGAATCAGATGCCCAGAGCAGCCCATGAAAGAAAAAGGAAAGGAGACAAAAGGAACCAAAGGGAAGAGTCCACTGTAAATACAATGCTAAAGACCACAGAGTGAGAGATGAGAGAGAGAGAGAGAGAGAGAGAGAAAGAGAGAGAGAGGAGAGAGAGAGTGCAATGAATAGTATAATGCATGTACTATTTGTGTCCATCCAAGGTACATTAAAAGAAAGAGCTAAGATTCCCCCCATTCTACAGAGCAAACACGCACTGTAGATAACACTGGGAAAATCTGATCTCCTCAAAAAAAGAAAAAGAAAAAAAAAAAGATTTGAAAGTTTGTGATGATACTAACATGGTTACAAACCAGCTTTTGTGTAAGTATGAAAGAGTTGACTTGTTTGGTACTATTTTTTTAAATTTTGAGATGAATTATTTTGTTTTAAAAGTTTCCGCGGGAGGGGGTACCAATATGCAAAGAATAAAAAACTCACAAATTCAGCTTTCTGATATCAAAAACACTTTTAGGCAGTTGCAATATGATCAGGTATTATGTGTACTAATTATCAGAAACAAACACCAACTCTTTCTTTGTGATCAAGCAATGTTTATTATGTCAATATCATAATGTGCACACACGCACAGAGACAATAATAGCCATTCACATTACATAAACAAAAAAAATCATGAAAAATCATAGGAAAGATATATAAAGTTGAAAGTTTCTGGAGATACTAACATAATTACAAACCAATGTTTGTGCAATATGAAGGTGTTGAGTTGTCTCCTGCCATTTTTTTTATATTATTATTGATTTTTTTTTTAATTGCACGGCAGGGGGGTGGGGGATACCATATATGAAAAGAATAAAAAACCCACAATTTAAGATTATTGAAATCAAAAACACTTCTAGGACAGTTGTAATTTGATTGGATATTATGGGCACCAAGTTTCAGAAACCAGCTGTAAGTCTTTCTCTGTAAACAAGTAATGTTCATTATATTAATATTATAATGTCACCACACCCACAGAGGACAATGGCAATTCAGACACATAAACAAACAAAAAATCATAAAAAATCAGAGGAAAAACAGACAGACTTGAAAGTTCCTGATGATACTAACATGGTTATAAACTGAGTTTTGAGCAAGAATGAAATTGTTCACTTGTTTGGTACTATTTTTTTTTAATTTTGAAGTAAATTATTTTGTTTTAAAGTTTGCGCAGGGGGGGTACCAATACATGCAAAGAATTAAAAAAACCTACATTTAGCTTTTTGATATCAAAAACACTTCAAGACAGTTGTAATATGATTTTCAGTATTATGTGAACAAAGTTTCAGAATCCAGCTGCAAGTCTTTCTATGTAAACAAGCAATGTTCATTATGTCAGTATTATAACATGTACACACGCACAGACAGCAATGGCCATTCACATTATTATATATACAAAAAAAAAATCATAAAAAAACACAGCAAAGGTAATAATAATAATAATTAATAATAATTACAATATTTATATAGCGCAAAATCTTGATAAAATCAAATCTAAGCACTGAAGCAGACACACACGCACGCACGCACGCACCACACACACACACACACACACACACACACACGCATGGCTATAAATGGGGAGAAAGAATAAAAGCAATAAAAGCAAGAATAAAAGCAATGGAAAATTATAGAGAGCATAGCATATACAATTATATATTATAACCATGTGGTTCCCCTCCAAGCAGAGACAGGCTGCAGGGGGGGGGGGGGGGGGTTGAGTGAGGTTAGGATTTTATGCGGAGGTATACAGATTTGAAAGTTTCTGGTGATACTGACATGTTACAAACTGACTTTTAATTTTGTGCAAGTATGAAACTTGAAAGTTTTCACTTGTTTGGTATTATTTGTTTCATAAATTTTGAAGTAAAATATTTTGTTTCAAAATGTGTGCAGGGGTTTACCAATACATGCAAAGAATAAAACCCCCACAAATTTAGCTTTATGAAATCAAAAACACTTCTAGATAGTTGTAATATATTGTAGTATTTGTTAGTCGTTGAGCTTAGTTTTCTTGAAAAAGCTTTGTTTTATGCATGTTATATTCACTGCGAAAGCTATGGCATGAAGTTCATGATATGAATAGGAAGACGAAGATGAGTGTCTAGTGATTTGTGGTTACAGACTGATGTGTGCAGATGAAGTTGATGTTGAGTAAGTTTTGAATCTGTAAATTTGTCAGAGTTGTGGGGGGGGGTACATTATGCAAGTGAAAACACCCCCCCCCCACATTTTAGCTCTATATTATCAAAAACTTCTAGACAGTTGCAATATGATTGGCACAATGTGTGACGTTTCAGAACAGCTGTAAGTCTTTCATGAAAACATGCATGTTTTTAGGTCATGTTGTAACGACAACATGCCTAAAGACACAACGCAATTCAGACACTTTCATAAAAAAAATCTAGGAAAACAGATAGACTTGAAGTTTCTGGTGATATAATACTTCATACATTGAGCAAGAAATGAAGTGTCATTCCTTATATTTTTTAATTGTCAAAATAGTTTGCGCAGGGGGGTACAAAAATCCAAAGAATAAAAAAAAGTAGTTTGAAATCAAAAACATTCTAACAGTTGATATATGAGTGGGCATTATGTGTGAGCAGTATAAGAACTCTGCAGTACTCTTTCTTTCAAAGCAATATGTAGTACAGTTTACTTGTACAAACACCACACTGACATTATCTTTATGTGCAACAAATTACATGGTCATTTGCATTGGTAAAGAAAAAAATCATACATAATCACAGGAAATATTGAGACTAGAAAGTTGCAATCATGTAGGCTACACAATAAAGTGTAAAGAGCAAATAAGCAATTTGAATCATGTTCAGTGATTCATTCGAATTGAATAAGAAAACTTTGGGGGAGTGTTTGGCTTAAATCAAGTTATCATGACGTCATCTATTCTGGTCTGCATATTCTCCGCACTGTTTTGTAACACAGATTTTACTCTGTTCTGATCCACATCAGTTGATCAATAGGGGGATGGGGGTGGGGGGTGTGCATGGTTCTGCTGTGATGAGACCATCTTCGTCCTCAGTGATTGCTGATCAAGGGAGAAGATGTGAGGTTCGTCGTTCCTGTTTTAGAAAAATGTGAACGTTCATGTTTCTTACACCCATTTTCCATTCTCTCACACTGTCGTGTCAGGAAGGCATGTTCGTCCGCACTCTGTGTCATATCGGTACTTGGTCGAAAGACGAGTCTTGTCTCTGGGGTGTCAGTGAGTTGAGGCCGACATTCGAGTCTATCGCAAAATTTCAATACACATCGAGTCTATTTCATTCTTCAACGTTTGAGCCTTCATCTGAACTGTTCGATTGTTCAAGCCTCTGGTATCGTGTAGACACGAGTTTGTCTGCTTCGCTTTGTGAAGTCAAAGGCGCCGCATTTGATAACACGACAGGTGACACGGAGCTACTATCCTTAAAACTTCGCTACGCACGACATTAAAGCTTGTTGCTCAGGGGAAATTTGTGCAGATGCACTCAGAATAATGAATGGAGGCCTTAGGGCTTATTTCGTACACGTCAACTCAGCGAATGAAAGTGCAGGAAAGGCGAAATACCGAACTCGGTAACTCGGCCTGAAAACGTTGCGAGAGGTACCCAATATCGGTACGTTCGGATTTCTGAAGTTTGCTTGGACAATTTTTCTTTGAAAATACCAGTTTACTGAGATGGCCAGTTATTTACAACGTTGTTGAAATTTTCTTCCGAGTCAAGATTATTCATATGTATTGTGATTATCTCTGTTTATTTCTTTGTTTTGCTGTTCTCATTTTCTTTCCGTATGTGTGATGAAGTGTGAAGTGATGAAGTGTGTGAGTGAACGTGAGTAAGAAAGGGTTGTGTGTGTGGTGTTAGTTGTGTGTGTGTGTGTGTGTGTTGTGTGTGTGTTTCATGAGTGAAACAAGTGACTAAATATTATTAGCGAAATAGCATATTTCTTCTGTGTGTGGTGCAATAGCAAACGTGTGTGTGTCTACGTAAGCAAATGCTAACCAATTATGGACATTCCTTGCCCGAAAACCAAACATTTACGGGTGTTGAAATACATATCCGTACAATGCGTAACAGCCTCCAGAAAAAGGAGTGTTTATGGACAGGCGAACAAAAGGCAGAGAGAGAGAGAGAGGGGAGGAGGGCAGAAAAGGGGAGAGTGGGAGGTATGAAAGGAGGGGGATAGGGAGGAGATGGACATCTCAACATAGTCTCTGGTCATTTACAAAGAATGTAATTATAGACCAGTTCTAACTTCATACATGCAAAGTATGGCAATCTATAATAAGATGGTATATAGTTGATTGACAATGACGTTAAGTAAACTTTAAAGAATGTAAATAAGGCTCAAGGACCTGATAATATTCATCCGAGGATTTTAAAAGAATTGAGTAAAGAACTATCTGTTCCACTCAGCATATTGTTTAATAAATCACTGGAAAGGGAAATAGTACCTACAGAGTGGAAGAATACATACGTCACAGCTTTGTTCAAAAAGGACACAAAAAGTGATCCTGGTAATTATAGACCAGTTAGCCTAACTTCAGTACCATGCAAAGTACTGGAATCTATAATAAGGGATGTTATAGTTGATGACATGACTTTAAGTAAACTTTACACAGAATGTCAGCATAGTTTCCGACATCATAGATCATGCATCACCCTGTTATTACAAGTAATGAATTATTTTACTAATCTATTGAATAAAGGAGAGAATACAGATATCATTTACTTGGATTTTAGAAAAGCGTTTGATTCTGTTCCGCATGAAAGATCGCTTATCAAACTGCAGTATTATGGAATTACGGGTAAGTTACTAGCTTGGATTAGAGACTTTTTAAAAGACAGAAAACAGTTAGATAGAGTTGGAAATGATTACTCTAAATATACAGATGTTCTGAGTGGTATACCTCAAGGGACTATATATGTACTTGGCACTGTTCTTTTTACTATTTTCATATATGATTTACCTCAGAAAATTAACAGATTTTGTAAGATCTTTGCAGATGACACTAAAATATACATACATCTCCTAATGCCGTGCGAACCGAAACGCGACGTCAAATTTGTGGTACCAAAAACTGGGGAAAACCGGGGCCAGCTGCAAAACTGGGGGGGGGGGGGGGGGGGGGGGGGGGGGGCTTCAGTTCAATCAAGTATTACTGCCTCTTTAATCGGTGTTTCATTTTTATTTTTTGTCTTATGTGAATAAGAAATGAATAAAGATTTGAATGATTGCCTTTTTATATACTTAGAGCGAAAATGGAATTAGTTATTTGATGAGAAAGTCGAAAATCCGCGTTTCGGGTGCAATCGCGGCGACGGTATGCGTTTAGAATCGAAGTTTGTTCAGGATGCTTCACTATTTCGTCGGTACGGCGATATTTGTGAACCAATCACATTGTAATTTTGCAGCCAATGACAATTAATGTAACAGAATGATATATCCCGCAACAGCTATGTGTGCCAGTTTCCAACAGAGATCGACGCTTCCAAAGTTTTGCTTTTTTTCATCGGAAAAGTTTGCAGGCAAGTCGCCATTTTTGGAACATGTCGTCGGCGGGATTCGATTTTACATGCTTTTTTCTATATATTAGTGTAATATGAAATCAATTTGATGTAAAATAGGCCTACGCCAACTTTTTACATGAGGATCTGTACCAGATCAAGTTCATCAACGTCGGAATGTGCCGACGCCAGTAGCCTGAGTAGGCCTACAACGCGAAACAACGCTGTGCAAGTTTCAGCTCGGCAAGTTTTGCGCTGTCAAAGACTAGATCTAGCAATCAACAGATCAAGTTCTGTTTTATCTGTAACATTGTATTTTTCAAGAAAAGGACTACTGTACTGCGTTTGAACTCGATTCGGAGTTGTTAGCCGAAGCTTGGTTTGTCAACCATTTCCTTCCCGAGGTCATGCTTATTCGCATGTCGCTGTGTAGACCTGCTCACCCCATGATGGGCGAGCTTACTACTAAAAATACTATGTGATCGACGGGCTTCCCGGGGGGGGGGGGGGGGGGGGGGAGGGGCGTGGAAAATGGGTTTGCCCAAACAGAGGGGTAACCCACCTCCTCTAACTCTCTCTCTCTCTCACTCGTTTTAAATGAATGAATAAACAGGTCTAAATAAAAAAAATTTTCAAATCAAACAATTCTGTGCAAGTCATTGTACTTTCCTTGACATGAATCTCTCTCTCTCTCTCTCAGAGAACAAAAATGAATAAATAAGTAAATAGGCCCAGCACATTCATATCTAAGTCATTGTTAACAGGCATGATCCTCTCTCTCTTTCTCTCTCTCTCTCTCTCTCTCTCTCTCTCTCACTAGTCTCAGAGAACAAAAAATGAATAAATAAGTAAATAGGCCCCAGCACATTCATATCCAAGTCATTGTTAACAGGCATGATCCTCTCTCTCTTTCTCTCTCTCTCTCTGACAACACACACACACACTAACTAGTAATACACACAGAGATTTAGAATGTCACAAAACAAAATCTTCTGTTCATTGTTATAATATTCCTTATTTAGGTTTTGAAACTGAATAGAAGGCTATGAGTTGTATTATTTGTAAAGTAGGACATCCATTAGCTTGCTAATTGTTAGTTTCAATTTGTAGTCAGTATCTGGAAAGGATATGCCTATTGTCATTAATTTGTTTTAATGGGAAGATTGCATCTTATTTAGTAGTAACCTATTATTGATTCGTATTAAAGGGCAAGAGTACACTGGAAACACTTAGCAGGATTGCTCTGCTTTGGTGGATTTTTACCAGTAATATGCTAAAAATCAAAGTCGCGAGTTTGGGCTTAATGTTAAAGTAATATTGATGTGGAGACTATGCATTATGGTTTCCTTTCCTTTCCAGTCTCTCAATGAATAGTGTATATTATGCAGAAATTCATATACATATTTCTCTATTGTAGGAGTTAAGTGACCTGTTCCTGAATGGCGAGTGGTCCCATATCCTTCCAGAAGTTTTCTTTGGACGCTGGCTGTGCTAAGTGTTCGGGGACTTGACTCATCCACAGTCAGTCAGTCAGTTTTCTAAACACTGATGAATAAAATCAAAATCAAATGTACTGTGCAAAGATCTTGTCGGATATGTTTTCCTCTGTGTGTGTGTATGTGTTGTATGTGTATGTGTGTGTGCTTAGTTTTTAGTAGAATATTGATCAGATGATATTTTTGGATAGCCTGCAGCATAAAAGCATGCAGTAATTTTTAATATTTCAACTATTTAAGTGATTCCAGAAGTCATTGATTCTCAGATTTCCTTTTATATGTACAGAAACTGATGAAATATTACAAATTATTCATAAGACTACTGAAGTAGCGAGTCGTGACTTTTTTGGTTTAATTTGCAGTAATAAGACACTTGAACGATGAGCAAAATGATTTTATATCTATCTCATGAAATGATTATATATCCTTGTTTTGTTTCTAGCTTCATTTTTGTCTGTTATTAATGCAATATGGGCAATTATTAATGAAAAACAGATAAAACATGCCAAATATCACGTTTCCTGTAATAAGACAAAAATGGCTCGTCGCAGAGTTACGATAATGGTTTCATTCAATTCGGCATACAAAAATACATCAGCAATCAAAATTTTATGACATTTGGTCCTGTCTGTCTCTCACAATTACAAAATGAATGTCATTTCCAGCAAAATCAGCATACCATGCCATTTGATGGGTTTGTTCTGACAGCTGGTCCTTCTTTGTCCCACTAAAACGTGGTACCAAAATTTAAGAAATTTTTGACGCTTCAAATTCGAATATCTCGTGAACTAATAGTCCGATCTGAAAAATTTAAACTGCTTTTTACTCAGAACAACAATATCTTCAAAACCATATAAATCTTTCAACTCAAAACCCAATTTCAATTTTTCATGCGGCATTGAATTTCCAGAAGGATTTAGATACATTGGTCACTTGGTCAGAAACTTGGAATCTTTTCTTTAATGCTTCAAAATGTAAAGTCTTGTATTTAGGAAAAAGTAACACTTGTAACAAATATTCTATGATAAATGATGGTATTACCTGTGAAATAATAGAATGTTTAGAACTATATAGAAGAAAAAGATTTAGGAGTAATATTTGATAAAAGTCTCAAATTTGATAATTACATTCAAAGTGTTGTTATAAATCAAACAAGTTGCTTGGAATCATAAAAAGAACATTCTCATACATAAACAGGGAGACATTTTTATAGTTGTACAAAGGCTTAGTGAGGCCTCATTTGGAGTATGGTAATACTATTTGGTTTCCACATCTTAAAAGACAGTCAACATTGATAAAGAAGATACAAAGAAGAGCCACTAAATTAATTCATGGTTTTCAAAATTATTCATATAGAGAAAGATTAGAATTACTCAACTTACCCAGTTTAAAAGCAAGAAGAATTAGGGGAGATCTGATCCAAAATTTCAAGATTTTTAACAATATAGATGATGTAGATATAACACAATTTTTAAAACTGACAAACTATGACAAAACAAGAAATGGTACTGATAAAATATTTATAGAATATTGCAAGACTAACATTAGAAAGTTTTATTTTAAAATTGAATTACACATGTATGGAATAAATTACCAATCGAAATTAAAAGAGCACAAAACACAAACTCATTTAAAAACCAGCTTGACCATTGGAAACATTACATTGAACTTAGATATGAATATGACGGATGAATCATAAGAAAAACTGGTCGTGCAACAAACGTAGGCTACGTGTGTTGGAAAAGAAAAAGAAAAATGATGGGACTTGAAATAACCAAACGGCGTTATGTGTTATGTCCCAAATGCTAACCCTTTGACTCCCCACCCTATCACCAACTGCAAAAAGATAACCCTTTGCTCCTCACCTATCTACCAGCTTCTGCTGAAGCGGGATGGAAGGTGCGGGAGCAAAGGGTTAAGTTTTGCTATGCTAGCATGGTTGACATATGCAGGATGCGATGACCAGTGCGGAGTAAAGGTTATACACAAACTACAACTAGATAATATCATTATCTATAATTCAGAATAATATAATAACAATACATAATAAATATAAATATATATATTATAATATATATATAGTATTATTATATATACGTATGTATGTATATGTATGTATGTATGTATGTATGAAAACAAGGACAAAAATCAAAGAATTAATCCCTTTCATTTTGATTCATTTCAGACTTTGTCTGAAAAGACCAATCCTTTTTACATTCATTATGTTTTACAAATTACAGTAAGTACAGTTTGTTTTTCTTTCAAATCAAATTAACATGCATCAGATGTGGGGGAACCCAGAACAGGAAATGCTGACCATGTAGTGATTTACATACCAACCCAACAACAGCAATTTGACATCATGGACATCTAATTTGCAAACACATTTTTGTAAATGTCCTGCTGTTAGTGTTACAAAAGTAGGTGTTTCTTTCAAAATTCAAGGTCATTCATTTTTATCTTCCATTGTGAGATTGATATCAGTTTAGTGGGCATACATAATAATATGTTCACCATGGGTGAAAATAAACTGAAGACAAAAAAGTGGTTATCACTGATCTTACTGACCTGTCACTATACCAGTATTCCACTTTACAGGCCTACACACACACACACACACACACACACACACACACACACACACACACACACACACACACACACACACACATGCACGCAAGCATATACAAAAAGATTTTATGGCAATTTTTTTTAAAAAATGAACATACACACACCAATATTTTTATCTCAAGCTCTCATGTACAGGGTAATTTGCAAGACACACCATGTGTTAGAATATAGTTTAAAAGGTAAGTACAAGTTCATGAATCAAGAACATTTCAAGTTTCAATATTATTGTCCTGTGTGAGGCTGACCTATCAATTTAAATTTGGAAAACAAGCACAAACAAGCATTATCATTTAACAGGATCTAGCTGACTTGGAATGAATAATGATGACCAACTGACAGGATACTGATCTTAACACTACAGTTACATCCTTCAAAATGAATAGGCCATAAATAATCTACCAATTTACATTCTTATTAATCTTATTCATGGGCATGTACATGAGGAAGTGCAGAGAACTGCTTCATTTCATCTGGCCTTTGAACAGAGCTGGTTTCTCTTATCCATGTCTGTGGCCGTATTCAGTTGTCCAACTGCACCGATGATGTACACTATCCAGGATAAAAAAAAATCTGGAAAAACATGAAGGGTGTCACAAACAGCTGGAAATTGGAGCAGGTCTTCACCTCATCTGACAACTGAACACCTGGGACCTGAGCAGGGATGAACCTGGGTGGCATATCAGTGGGACCAGAGTCTGCACTCATTTCATGTAGCTCCATACACTGAAATCAGATGGGGCAGGCTATTTTGAATAAATTCAAATTCTTAACTATTACTACATTACACTAAAATTTCGAAAATAAATGGAGCATAACACACACACACACACACACACACACACACACACACACACACACACACACACACACACACAAGTATCACTATGACAGCATCCAGTAGTAAACTAAACAGCTGGTATCAACAGTTTCAGAAAGCAGCAACAATAATATCTGCCAAGTTAAGAATCAAAAGGAGATCTACTTGGTGACCCCAGACACACCAGATTTGGACAACTAATAGAAATAGAAATCATTCGTACTGTAGGCATGTTTACACAGATTCATGCATCACACACACACACACACACACACACACACACACACACACACACACACACACACACACACACACACACGGCAAATAAACATAAAAACACCAGCTAAATTGCACACACACAGCAGAACACAAAACACAGTCCTGCAAGCTCTCCCTCCCGCTCCACCCTCTCTCAGTCAGTCAGTGACGTCATTCTCACTCGCACTTTACTGTCTCACAAAGTGTGCATGAACAAACTCCTTAGTCTTTCACTACGAAAAGACTTTTATGTGTTTTAGAAAGACTTCTTAGTGAAAGTTTCAGTCATCATGATACATAAGGTAACCGATTATCTACTGGTACTGCATGTGAAGCGAAGTGGAAATATCTATATTTAGACAACCAGCCCATCAGTCAACTCACCCTTTTGCTCCATCGGATCCACTTCGACGTCGATTCGGTGATGTTTGGTCCACATCAGATGCGTCAGAGGGATCTCACTCTTCAGAATATTCATTTCCCAAGACATTAGAATCGATTTTACGTTCCGATGAACTCAATCTCACGAAATACGAGCTCCCATACACAGTCGGTAAATAACAAGGATCGTAGCACACGCAGTAAAATGGCGTCGAGGTCAGTCTCGTGACCCCAAAAATGACTCCGTTATTTACAAAGCTATTATGGCATCAAAAGCGTTTTTTTTTTCTTTTTGTTACCAGTGACTTGTTTGACCTAATTAGCATATTGTGATTAATCTTCTGTGTTGATCATAAAAAATAATTCAGCAGTTCTAAAATTAGCCCTCCGGAAATTTCCACTGCTGACAGCATCGGCAGAAGATCGAAGCTCTGGAGGAATTCGGTATAGAAAAAAATAAATCCTAAATCAAATTTATGACACTAGAAAAATCCCCAAAATATGTCAAAATCAATTTCCATTGCACTTCCAAAGAAGACAGGGGCTATAGAATGCGAACTCCATCGTACAATCAGTTTGATGAGTCATGAAACCAAGATCCTAGTAAGAATAATCATGATGAGGGCAAGGAATAGAATCAAAAGAGAAATAGCAGATGAACAGTGTGGATTTGTGGAAGGGAAAGGAACTATTAATGCCATATACATCCTAAGAACTATCATAGAGAAGTCAATCGAGGTGAACAAGGATTTACATTTATGCTTTGTTGAATATACCAAGGCTTTCGATCAGGTAAGACATGAAGAATTGATCAACCAACTAGAAAGACTCAATATTGATGGAAAAGATCTACGAATAATCAGAAATATGTATTGGGAACAAACAGCTGCAATGAGAATAAAAAAACGATATAAGCTCTTTGCTGCTTTTTTAAATCAGTCTTTTCTGTGTGTGTGTGTGTGTGCGTGTGTGTGCGTGACATTTTGAACAGAACTGTCAAAACACTGCACTACAATTACTCTGTGTGTGTGTGTGTGTGTGTGTGTGTGTGTGTGTGTGTGTGTGTGTGTGTGTGTGTGTGTGCGTGTGTGTGCGCGTGACATTTTGAACAGAACTGTCAAAACACTGCACTACAATTACTCTGTGTGTGTGTGTGTGTGTGTGTGTGTGTGTGTGTGTGTGTGTGTGTGTGTGTGTGTGTGTCTGTGTGTGTCTGTGTCTGTCTGTGACTAAAATTTTAAACAGAACTGTCCAAACACTGGACTACAATTACTCTCTCTCTTTCTGTGTGTGTGTGTGTGTGTGTGTGTGTGTGTGTGTGTGTGTGTGTGTGTGTGTAAGTGTGTGTGTGTGTGTGTGTGTGTGTTTGTGTGGTGTGTGTATGTGTGTTGTGTTGTGTTGTGTGTGTGTGTGCGTGCGTGCGTGTGTGTGTGTGTTGTGTGTGTGTGTGTGTTGCCGATATAAGTAGCATTAAATTGATACCAAACATGACCAGATTAATCTAATAGATTACGCTATTGCATCCTGTACAAAACTGACATAATTTCATGGAGTAGAGCGATTTTGTCCAATCTCAGGGGGGTTTTTTTCTCGTAATTTTCAACCCTTCTAGCTAAGCTTCTGAGGTATTCACACACTATCAGAACTATGTCACACAAACTTCAACACTTCAGAAAGCGTCTTCACTTAATTAAAAAAAAGTCCACCTCGGCAGGGAAGGAGAGAGACGCGATATGATTACCCCACTGTAGAGCGACAACTTTAACCCACACGATGTTTCACCTTGTACAGACCGTTTCCATTCTCTTTTCTTGTGTTCAAGAGAGAGATGCTACATTGTCATACGTACTGACGATCACTTATCACATCCCAGCAGATGGTTTCCGGCTTAATTCAAGTGAGGAGAGTGACGCAAGTTAAGTTTTCCACCTTCATGAAGTTGGCCACTTGACTTGTCTAACTTGGCAAGGGCACACTAAACACCGTTCATCACTGGAAGTGTTGTTTGTTGTTTGTTTGTTTGTTTGCTTTTTTTGTCATCATTATTGTTTTTTGTCTGCTTGAGTGGCTCAATACATGTACATCAGAGTGGGGCACTGGGACACAATGGGTTTTGTTCACCGTCAGTGCCTTTCTAATAAGGTTACATCAGTATTGACCAACATGAACAACAGGTTTATCACTCAAAATAGTAAAATCATATCATTCATTCAAGCAGATGTTTTACTGCAGCCAAATATGATTGACATTATGTATTGTGTTCCGTCGTGTTTGTCAGTGAATACAGAATACTATGTTGGCAATTTGGGCCCAGCCTGTGAGAATACTGGTGACAAACAAGATGTAAGAAAGGTAAATTCACTCATTTTAGAAGGCAAAGATTTATATACATGCACGACAACTTCCAAGCTATGCCTATATGTCTGTACTAACAAAGAGATGTCATTCAAATGTATTCCACGTTACAGAATGTGTTGTTATCATTCTCGCGAGTCACTACGCTCGGTTGATCCTGGTAAGCATTACAGTATTTAAAATTTTGCTAAATAAGGTGGGATAAGAACGACATATTTGTTGTCACTATAAAATATTTGCAAATGTATTCTTGTTCTGGTTAAAGGAAACGATACACACTAGTCTGTACACTATATTACACATGGCGTTTCACCAGTTCTTTGTTAGGAGATCATGAAGCTGACATGAGTGTGGCATTTTGTCCTATAGTTCTTATCTGACTCTCTCTCTCTCTCTCTCTCTTCACATGTGTGTTACTTTCCAGGAGTCTGTAATGGCTTCTCATCACTAACAAGATGTCACGCAGATGTTTTATTCCTCAACACTATCCATGGCATGATCTGAGACTGTGCCACTTCCTTTCATTAGCAGTACCATGGTCCTATCTTGGACAGTGCTGCTTCCTTTTGTAAACAGTACCAAGGTCCAGTCAAGAATAATCAAAACGGGCATAAATTATCTAAAATTGCTTCCGCACATCCCACCTCCTCAGAGCCAAAAATGCACTTAATACATGTCCCAATTATCAATCCTAAGAAAAAGTATGTAAGACTTCATTGAACACATACAGGTGTTTGGACCACCAAGGCAGATGATGATAGAAAGAAATGACAGAACGCAAAGAAGCAAGGCAGAAAAACAAAGACAGTGACAGAAAAGACAATTTCTAGCACAGAATGTCTAGAATGTTGTGGGGATACTATTTATACTGAAAGACACCCCCCTCCCTCCAGCATCCCCATGGGGGATGTCTGCTTGTTGAAAGAAACACGTGAACCAAATCTTGTTAAAAATCACACACAGCTACGTTTCAGTTTCAGTTTCAGTTTTTCAAAATGGTGTCTCCATCCTCGGAATGAATTCCATATATCCTGATGCCAGTGATGCCATGTGA
>JAPXFY010004622.1:15000-17400 GCA_030674185.1 Monoplex corrugatus | reverse complement strand
CACATCTCAACAGCACAGAACACAGTCACATCTGAACAACACAGAACACAGTCACATCTGAACAACACAGAACACAGTCACATCTGAACAACACAGAACACAGTCACATCTGAACAGCACAGAACACAGTCACATCTGAACAGCACAGAACACAGTCACATCTCAACAGCACAGAACACAGTCACATCTCAACAACACAGAACATAGTCACATCTCAACAGCACAGAACATAGTCACATCTGAACAACACAGAACACAGTCACATCTGAACAGCACAGAACACAGTCACATCTCAACAGCACAGAACACAGTCACATCTGAACAGCACAGAACACAGTCACATCTGAACAACACAGAACACAGTCACATCTGAACAACACAGAACACAGTCACATCTGAACAGCACAGAACACAGTCACATCTGAACAGCACAGAACACAGTCACATCTGAACAGCACAGAACACAGTCACATCTGAACAGCACAGAACACAGTCTCATCTGAACAGCACAGAACACAGTCTCATCTGAACAACACAGAACACAGTCACATCTGAACAGCACAGAACACAGTCACATCTGAACAGCACAGAACACAGTCACATCTGAACAGCACAGAACACAGTCACATCTGAACTGCACAGAACACAGTCACATCTGAACAGCACAGAACACAGTCACATCTGAACAGCACAGAACACAGTCACATCTGAACAGCACAGAACACAGTCACATCTGAACAGCACAGAACACAGTCACATCTGAACAGCACAGAACACAGTCACATCTGAACAGCACAGAACACAGTCACATCTGAACAGCACAGAACATAGTCACATCTGAACAGCACAGAACACAGTCACATCAGACAACACAGAACAACTGCTATTCTACAGAAGAGGGACTGATGGAAACAGAACCCAAAGCCACAGGACCCCTTCCCATGCAGCACCCGTGGAAAAACCTGTCTTCAAGATACATCTTGTGTCACACATGAAGACCCATACCAGGCTGTAAAGGACCACCATCATACGTACTCAATCGTCAGATCGACGTGAAACTCTGTCATCAAGGGACAGCTATGTTTTGGACCAGATCAAAATAACAAAAACCTAACTATGATAATATCAACACAGTTTCTGAATTAAGCTGGAAAAAAACAGGTAGTATACATTTTGCAGAATTATATACACTGTAGTCCCTTACATTCATGTGGAAACGCAATGCAATCAAAATGAAAACCATCGAGAATAATGGATGTTTTATGTGCAGAAGACAACAAAAGAGTCATATTTTTTTCTTGCAGACCTTATCAGATCCACTGGTACCTAAAGCTACAGTCTTTGAGTGATAAAACGTTCTGAAGTTCTTAAGTTCTCTATCAAGATAAAGCGATACACTGCGTAAGAATACAGTTTAACTAATGTTTGAACAAGTATCATTAACATAGAAATTTGTAATCAGCGTATCAGAAAGTCCAATTTTGATCGTTTATAATTAGATGTGACGTAGGTGTTAGTTGTTGTGTGTAGCTATGCTATTGTTTAACTAGTTAGTTCATGTTAATTACCGGTAGTTTTACTTGTTTGTTTATCCTCTTCCGGTTACAACGTCATTCCATCTTTCTCAATAATCTATATACCAGTATCACACGCCCCCCCCCCCCCACACACACGCACACACACACGCGCGCACACACACACGCACACACATACACACGCACGCACACATACACACACACGCACACACACAGAGACACAGACACACACAAACACACAGACACACACAGACACACTCACAGACACACACACACACACACACATTGCACTTCTCATCTTTTTAGCTTTCTTCTAAAATCAGTTAAATGACTGGACATGAAATCAGTGACCACCACCATCCAAGAAGTACTGGCGTCAGAGGGCAGAAGGACAACACACAACCATACAGAGGGCACCATGTAGAGACAGGCCTAAGCCAGACAGGAATGACAGGCCTTTGTTCGATGCCTTACATGCCTCCACCCGTGGGGATGCCGGGGACTATTTTCAGTATAAATAGTATCCCCACCTTCTCTTTCGGTATAAATAGTATCCCCACCTTCTCTTTCGGTATAAATAGTATCCCCACCTTCACATTCAGTATAAATAGTATCCCCACCTTCTCATTCAGTATAAATAGTATCCCCACCTTCTCTTTCAGTATAAATAGTATCCCCACCTTCTCATTCAGTATAAATAGTATCCCCACCTTCTCATTCAGTATAAATAGTATCCCCACCTTCTCATTCAGTATAAATAGTATCCCCACCTTCTCATTCAGTATAAATAGTATCCCCACCTTCTCATTCAGTATAAATAGTATCCCCACCTTCTCATTCAGTATAAATAGTATCCCCACCTTCT
>JAPXFY010004622.1:5000-7500 GCA_030674185.1 Monoplex corrugatus | reverse complement strand
AAAACACGCAAAAAGCATTCGTCCGTCACGCAACCGCACGCACTCCTTTCAACCAATGGCACTAAACAGATCACGATATTAATTAAAAAAAAAATTTTACGTTTATTACTATTAACTTTTACACATCACACATACAACATTCATAACCACGCACCTTCACATTAACGTCTTTTTGTTTTGTTTTGTTTTGTTTTGCTTTGTTTTATTTTTCTCCTTCTTCGTCTTCTGCTCCTCTTCTTCTCCTTCTCCCCTTTTTCTTCTCTTCTTTTTCTACTCCTTTTTCTTCTCTTCTTGTTCCTCTTTCAACACCACCCCTGTACTTGTGTTTGCCAACAAGAAGAATAATGCTTTGTGATGTCACGTCTTACAATCAAATCTTGACACGCCATCTCAGCACTGACATTCTCGTACGTGACCACCAGCCCCAACAGTCGTCTGGAGTAGATCTGTGGCACTTGATTCAAAGCTCTTAACAAATCGCATGACAAGTCGACAGCACAGTCGATGTGATCTACTTACTTCACTTTATATTTTGTTTTTGGTTACTGTCACACGTATAAACAGGACGTTATTTTCTTGCAACAAATCATCGATTGGCACCGAGCACTTTTCACACACTGTTGCACTGTCTGTTGCCTCAACAACGATCATCCTCTCTGCTGCCTCAACAAACATTGTCCTGTCTGCCGCCCTTACATGATTCAGTCAGTTACCTCAACACCATCTGTCATTTACCTAATCACGATCCACTCAGCTACCTCAACATCATGTCAATTACCTCAACGCTTTCCATTCAGTTACCTCAACACCATCTGTTAATTACCTCAACACCATCTGTCAGTTACCTTAACACTTTTCTGTCAATTATCTCAACGCTTTCCATTCAGTTACCTCAACACCATCTGTTAATTACCTCAACATCATCTGTCAGTTACCTTAACACTTTTCTGTCAATTATCTCAACGTTTTCCATTCAGTTACCTCAACACCATCTGTTAATTATCTCAACACCATCTGTCAGTTACCTTCTGGATCTGGATCTGGATCTGGATAATTTACGCTGCAGGAGCCTTTTCAGGCTATCGTCGCAGCGGGTGGTAGGAGCGCATGGCTTGATTTGAATAAGTAGTCCTCATTTATTTTATGTTATATTTTGACTATAATAACTTAATTTTTCTTATTTATTTATTTATGAGTGAAAATAACTAATTTAAGTGGTGTTTCAACTACAGTTTCTCTTGAGTTTTTAGAACATGACGTTTAGTTTCTTTGCTGTGTCCGACTGGGTGGGGTGGGTGTAGGGGGGGGGGGGGAAACTACTGCCCCAACGGACACCCCGAGTTCAACTCAAAGATGTCCTGTTTCGGCGCTGCATCTCCCTAGTCGGGTGGGGGGATGGGGGAGGGGGTGGGGCTGAAGGGGGGCTGGAGAGGGGGGGGGGCTGATTTATTTATGGGAGGCAGCTGAGGCCGCTCTGCCCAGTGCTGCAGAAAATGCGGCGACGGAGCGTGCCTGCACTACCTCCTCCTCCAGCTTGTTCCAGTCTTCAACATCCATACTGCTCTGTCCTTGTCTGGGGACTTTGTAGCCACGGCTGTTGTTACATGCGTGTTTGGTGATGATGTTTGTTGCCACGTGGTCTGCATAGGTCTTCATTTTGATTTTCCTTTTGGTCTTATCCACTGGGGTCAGGTATTTTTCTGGTGGTAGGGCTGGAACCTGACCTTCTGTTATTTTATATAGTGTTACCAGCCTTTGGTGTGTCCTTCGCTGCTGCAGAGAGGGCAGACCAAGCTCTTGGAGCATCCTGGTGACGCATCCTGGTTTTTGGGACTTGTAGTCTTGCTTTATGAAGCGTGCTGCCCTTCTCTGTACTCTCTCCAGTCTATCCTGATCTTTTGCCAAGTACGGGTCCCATACAGTGGCTCCGTACTCCGCACTAGAGAGATGTAGGCTGTACGGCGGCACTCTTGGGAACAGCTGCCCAAGTTACGACGGAGGAATCCTAGTGTAGTGTTTGCCCTCTTGCAGATGTTTGTTATGAGCGTGGACCACTTTAAATCTGCCGATATTTGTACTCCCAGGTATGGATTTTGCTCTACATGTTGGAGGATCTCCCCATCAAGCTTGTAGTAGAAGGATGAGCGGTTTTTGGTTGGTAGGACGTAGCATTTTTTGGCATTAAACCGCATTCCCCATTTTTTCGCCCATTCCTCCAGCTTGGTGAGGTCTCCTTGGAGCAAGGTATGGTCCTGGAACTGGCATATCTCCCGGTACAGTAAGCAGTCATCTGCGAACAGCCGTACTTTTGATGTACTGCTCACGACCTCAGGCATGTCATTGATGTAGCACAAGAAGAGCAAGGGACCAAGAACTGTGCCTTGGGGTACACCAGACATAACGGCTGTTTCTTCTGAGGTTTCCCCTTCTAGGACCACTCTCATCGTTCTTTGAGTCAGGAACTTTTCAATCCACCTGTGGACTGGGCCTGCTATCCCGT
>JAPXFY010004621.1:12500-17401 GCA_030674185.1 Monoplex corrugatus | reverse complement strand
GTCGCTCAAGTCTCCTGACCAACATCGCAGGTGCCTGTATCTTTCGGGTGTGGCTGACACCTGCGCATGTCGAAATTAAGCACAGAGTAGGGCCTACAACCTTGTCATGCAGTCTCAATCTAGAAAGGAACTCCATAGCACCATGGTTATCCTCCACACTGCCAATCATTACCTTAGCATTGCGATAATCTTCCCCAGATTCGGTGGCCATTACTGTGGCGCAGAAAACGAGACCCCAGAAAAAAAAAAAAGAAACGAAACAAAACAGGAACAAACAAACAAACAAACAAAAAACAAAACAAAACAATGGCAACAACAATAAGCAAACAAAAAAGCAATAAAAACAAACAAATCTTTCGAAAATTGTATGTCACTCATACGTGTATGTCACGCAGTGTTGGGGTTCTTGCCGAAAAGTGATATTTCAATTATTCATGTTACTGTCTGGATTGCCTTTTAGACACACTAGCGTGCTACTCATCGAAGGGCCCGATACTCATGTGGGTAATACGTCGGACTCTGACATCGGAAGATGTGGGTTCGATCCTGTCTGGGCCTGGTGGGCAAAGGGTGGGGATTTTTCCCATCTCCCCGATCAATATTAGTGCAGACCTGATAGTGACTAAACTTTCTTCGCGTGTATACGCACGTAGAACATCAAGTACGCAGGTTAAAGATCCTGTAAGTCATGTCAGGTGGATTATAAAAGCATGGAAACACCCAGCACGCACGCAGTAGTAATCTATAACTTTGGGGGGGGGGGGGGAGGGAGAGAAAGAGACAGAGACAGAGACAGACAGACAGACAGAGACAGAGAGAGAGAGAGAGAGAGAGAGACAGAGACAGAGAGAGAGAGAATCCGACGATAACATCGGTGTCTCACAGTGCAACCAAAATGTTTTAAGGCTTCTTTAAGCAACATTCTTTACAGCCAGTCCTCATATACTCTAAGAGTGGTAGGACTTTAAACTCAACAAAACAGAACAGCATGCACGCAGGCTAATGCTGGATTATGCAGACTGTGTAGCGTCAGAGTGTTAGCAAAATACTGTGCGTATACGCATCCGAAAAAAATTGGAAGACGTTGAAAAAAAAAAAAAAAAGGTTTAACATAACCCAAGTGATGGTTTTTGAAAGCAGACGTGACGGTTTTGAATTTTTTTTTATCTGCTTGTAAATTAATCAGATATTTGCTTTTTCGTAAAGACACAGGGCAGGGGTGGGGGAGGGTGCATGTTGATGGTCCAGAAACTGGGGAGTTCTTTCCACAGTTTCAGTTTAAATTTCAGTTTTTCAAGATGACGTCTCCGTGCTGGGAATGAATTATAATAATAATAATAATTACAATATTCCATATGCACTAACGTCACAGGTGCTATGTGATGGAGAAGATCCAGAATGATCACGGCATAAGCCTTAAGCCTGCACATAAACCCATGAGCATTGTCAAAAGAGGCTTCTTGAAACCTGAATGCTTTGGAAGGTTTGTAGGATGAGAGAAGTTCTGACAAATAATGGATGTTGGCATTCACATTTTGATATTTACAGCGAAGCGTGACAACTTTATACGCACTTCGTGCTTTGACTTGCATGTACGTATCAACTATTAATGTATAAATATCTCATCTAAATGACTATTAAAAAAATACCAAGTGTGCATAGTTATAACGCACAAACAAATACAACAAAACATACTAAAAATGTTAAATCGTAAAACATGTGAAATGTTATAGGAAAGTCTATTAACGGTTACATTAAAAAGCTTACTGACATAAAATAAATTTTAAAAATCGGAGGGAAAAGGGATGGATAGGGGGAGGAAGGTACGAAGCGAGAAAGCACGTTATGCAAATTTGATATTGGGGTGTGTGTGTGTATGTGTATGTGTGTGTGTGTCTGTCTGTCTGTGTGTCTGTATCCGTGTTTGTGTGCTCGTGTGTGTGTGTGTGTGTGTCTGTCTGTCTGTCTGTCTGTCTGTGTGTCTGTGTCTGTGTTTGTGTGCTCGTGTGTGTGTGTGTCTGTGTGTCTGTATCTGTGTTTATGTGCTCGTCTGTGTGTGTGTATCTGTCTGCCTGTCTGTCTGTGTGTCTGTGTGTCAGCATCTCTGTTTATGTGTTCGTGTGTGTGTGTGTGTGTGTGTGTGTGTACCTGTACGCATGTGCGTGTGTGTATCAAAATGATTGAACAAACAAACAAAACAAAACAACAACAACAAAACAACAACAAATGTGCGGATGTGAGAATCAAAATAACCAAAATAATGAAGATGAAATTTTTTTCCAAAAATTTAAAACGTGCGTCGGCCGGGAGTCGAACCCGTATCGACTGCTTGGAAGGCAACCATGCTAACCGTTACACCACCGACGCTACTTGTGAAAATAGGGAAAAACTACAACTTTGAAATCTGAAAATGCCCTCCCTTTGACGCGAAAAACCAACAAGGACGTCTATGTACATAATACGTGTGTTTCGGAAAGGTTGGGTTTTTGTTTCTTGTTTTTTTTCTGTTTTTCTGTCGTCTGCAACATCTGCGTTATTTGCAGATCATTGTCAGAATGACCACAGAGGCAAGCAAAGAAAGAAACAAACAGATAAACAAGAAAATATAGAAAAAAGATCATGCCATAGAAACAACCTCTCTTTTCCAGTAGCCTGTCTTTAGATAAAATTAATGTTCGGTGGTCATGGGTTTTTGGAAGTGTAGGCCTAGAATAGAAAACAATGTAAGCTCTTTCCAAAACATCAAAAGAGGAGTCAGACAGGGTTGTGTTTTTGTCACCAGATCTGTTTTCACTTTACAGCGAAAACATCATGAGAAACCTAGAAGAAGACCCTAGATTAAAGGTTGGAAGGAAAATGATAAACAATATTCGATTGGTAGGAAAATGATAAACAACATTTTGTCACCAGATCTGTTTTCACTATATAGCGAAAACATCATGAGAAACCTAGAAGAAGACCCTGGATTAAAGGTTGGAAGGAAAATGATAAACGACATTCGATACGCAGATGACACCGTGCTAATTGCAGAAAATGAAAGGGACCTACAAAACCTTGTGAATATACTAGAAATAGAAAGCAAAGGTAAGGGGTTGGAACTAAACAGCAGGAAGACTGAAGTCATGGTGATCAGTAAAAAAAAAAAATGAAATCCTCTCATGCAAAATAACAGCAAATGGCACGACCTTGACACAGGTTCATAGTTTTAAATATCTGGAAACGATCATTTCATCAGACGGCAGATGCACATGAGAAATAGCCAGCAGAATCGGCCAAGCCAAAACAGCATTCAAGAAGATGACAAGCATTCTTCCAACAAATGCCTATCAATTAACATCAGGAAGAGAGTTCTTGAATGTTATATAGAACCAATACTGTTGTACGGATGTGAGGCGTGGACAGTCAACAAGCAAAGCCAGAACAAGATTGAGGCAGCCGAGATGTGGTTTCTAAGAAGAATGTTGAGAGTTCCATGGACAGCAAAGAAAACAAACGAGACAGTCTTGATGGAGGCAGACACACGTAGATCATTCATAAGGAAGATTAGGAAAAGACAGGCAAAATTTATAGGCCATTTTATGAGGAAGGGGGATTGGAGCACCTGGTCACAACGGGAAAGCTGGAGGGAAAGAGAGCACCAGGTAGACCCAGGGAGAAAATGCTTGATGGACTTGCAGAGTGGCTGAAGACGAGGAGGGTGGAGGAGATGCTTGGGGCAACAAGAGATAGAGACAGATGGAAGTCCATGATCGCCAACGCCATGCGGCAGGGCACCTGATGATGATGATGAGGCCTATAATGATTGTTTTAACCCTTTGACTCCCGCACCCTATTCATCATCATCATCAGCCCCGTAGTCTGGTTGACCGTTGGGGCACCACTGAAGATTTTGCAACTAACTTCTTCCACTCCTCACGGTCCTCAGCTTTCCGCAGAATGATGTTCCATTCAAGGCCAGTCCACTCACTGATATTGTCTTCCCATCTTTTTCTCTGTCTGCCTCTTCGTCTCCCTCCCTGTACTGTTCCCTGCAAGACGGTCTTGGCCAGTCCAGATGATCGTGTGACGTGCCCGTAACCATCTCAGTTTGCGTCTTATCACTGAAGTCAGGAGGTCTTCATACGGCCCGATGGCGTTTTCGATTCGGGTTTTCACTTCTTTATTGGTTATATGATCTTTGTATGATACTAAGAAGTTTGCGGAAGCATCTCATCTCCATTGCCTGTATCCTTCTTTCAATGTCTGCTGATATGGTCCATGTTTCGCATGCATACAAAAAATTAATATTGACATGACCAGGGAACGCATCAGTCTGATCTTGGAGCCGATAGCGATATTCTTGTCGTTCCAGATGACTTTTAGCTTGGTCATTGCAGCTGTGGTGTGGGCAATCCTGGAAAGTACTTCGGGCTTTGATCCTTCATCTGATACTATAGCTCCCAGATATTTAAAGCTATAGACGGTCTCAAGTTTCTTGTTGTCTATGGTAATGTCAGTGCTGATGCCATTGGTATATTTGTCATCAACTGGGTTTTCTCTGCACTGATCTGCATGCCATATGCTGTGGAGGCCTCATCAAGATGTTTTATCAAGCTGACTAGCTCTTGCTCTTGCCCAGCTAGTCCGTCAATGTCGTCAGCAAAACGCAAGTTTGTGATTGTTCTACCTCCGATGCTGACTGTTCCCTCGTGGTCTTCAAGTACGTCAGCCATTATTCTCTCTAAGAAGATGTTAAAGAGAGTGGGGGAGAGCAGGCATCCTTGGCGTACTCCAACTGTGGTTCGGAACCATTCTCCTATGTTGTTGTCATGGTAGACTGCACTGGTCGCCTTTTCGTAGAGGCATTCTATGGTTCTGATCAGGTTGGCATTGATGTTGTACAGCCTCATGGTTGCCCACAA
>JAPXFY010004621.1:5000-7500 GCA_030674185.1 Monoplex corrugatus | reverse complement strand
ACAAACAAAAAAACAGACAAACTAACAGATAAACAAAAAAAAATGATCATGCCATAGAAACAGCCACTCTTCTCCAGTAGCCTGTCTTCAGATCCACGTTCGGCGGTTGTGGGTTTGAGAAAATGTTGGCCTATAATGACAGCTTTGAAGAATCTAGTGTAAGCTTTCATTACCAGCATCACTTCTTGGTCGAGCGTTGAAATCGCCACATAAAAAACACAATTTCTGTGGAATACATTTAATATTCAGTATCATCACGTCTGTCCCATATATTAATACAGTCACGGTGTCTTTAGCAAATGACGAGTACTGGGAAATTAAAAATAAACAGTGACGTATATACGAGTATTGCAGTCATTTTGGTGTAAATGTTGGTATATTAATCCAAGAAATGTCACTGTTGCTTTGGTGGCATGATTGTGTGTGTGTGTGTGTGTGTGTGTGTGTGTGTGTGTGTGTGTGTGTTCGTGTGTGTGTGTGTGTGTGAGTGAGTGAGTGTGTGTGTGTGTGTGTGTGTGTGTGTGTGTGTGTATGTGTGTGTGTGTGAGTGTGCGTGTGTGTGCCTGTGGGTCTGTGTCAATGTGTGTGTGTGTGTTCGTTCGTTGCTTGATTTAACGTCTTTTCACTATAAGTGATATTAGACGGGGAAAAAATGGCATGGAGGATGAAATAAGGGGGGGGGGTGGAGGGGAGAGGGGAACAGAGTAAGGGACGTAAAAAAAATTAAAAGGAAGCGGCAAGGTCTTAAGAAAAAGGATATGGATGAACAGAGAAATGAAACTAGAACAACGCTAACATCAATAATGTAAAAGAAAAATCGTCATAAAAACAAAACAAAACAAAACAAAAATAATCATAATTATAATAATAATCTTAAATTAACGCATTAACAGGACTGTGAACCAATGATTCTGAAATTTTAACTAACAAAACTTGATCCGATACAACTTCTTTAAAATGCGTTTCAAGATAGTTTCCTTGTGTAAACGTCTTTGGTAAAAAGGAACGAAGCTTTCTGCAGTAAAACAAACAGTGATACAATGTGAATTGTTCGCCACAAATACATAAAACGTTGTTACAATATTTTGTTTTCAAAGCGTTCAGTTGAATGCGAAAATATGTCATAACAATTAATCTCAAATGATATAACGAGGAATACTGCAAATTTTTACAGATATTTTGAACTGAAAGTTTGATTCTTTTTTGAGACACAAATTTTTCATTTAAATGTTCATGAAATCGAATCCATGATGCTAATTCTAGCGAGTTGTAAGCTTCTTTTACCGAGGTGTTAACATGTAATTCTATGGAATTTTCAGAATGGAGGGCACCGGATTTAGCTGCTCTGTCAACTACGTTGTTGCCATGAAGACCAACATGAGAAGGCACCCAGCATAAATTGATTTCCGAACCATTTATCTTTAAACAATGTATTAGATGATTTGCCTCAATAATTAAGTCAGGTCTTGTGTCTGTATCAAAAGACTGTAAGGCATATAATACAGATTTTGAATCAACAAAGAGAACTACTTTGAATGACACAGGCCGAAGGCTTATTAAATAATGCAACGCTTGAACAACAGCGACCAATTCTGCTGTATATATAGATACATTTGCCCCAATGAAAAAAGACTTTTTAATGTTAAATTTTGGAACATAAAAGGCTGCTCCAGCGCTCTGGTTTGCTAAGACTGACCCATCGGTAAAAATGTGGAGGTGGGTACTGTACTTTTCATCGATGTGTTCACAAGCTGTGGATAGTGTAATGTTGACATTATCATCTTTTTTAACTTTTGCATAATCGAGATCAAATGTGGCATTTAGCATTTCCCATGTAGGGATAGGCGTTATCGTTGGTTTCTCAGCAATTTCATCCATTGTTATGTTGGACTGTTTGATCAGGCCAGATATGTAAGTTGCGGCTGTAATTTGTGATGAAATGTTTTTTGCTCGTTTTGGAAAGTCAGTATCAGACCTGATCTTAATTTCTTTGCTCACAAAATTATCCACTTGTGAAGTAGTTCTAATTGCAAACTTTGCTGTAGCTAACTCACGATGGTTGTTTAAAGGTAGAATTCCAGCAACTTTGTACGTTTCCAGAGTAGAAGCATGAGTTGGTACACCTAGTGCAATTTTAAGACTTTTGCAGTCCAAGCTCTGAATCTTTTTTAGTAAATATTTGGGTGCATTGAAGAAAACTTCTTGCGCGTAGGATAATTTAGACCTGACCAGCGCTGTTGACAGATGAATCAGTACATTTGTATCCATTCCCCAGGGTAATTTGCTTATTATCTTTAGAAAATTTAAGGTTTTTCGCGCTTTTGTTAAAATATAATCAAAATGGACATTCCAGCTTAATTTGGACGTGATGTAAACTCCCAGGAATTTTACGACCTGTTTGTAATTTAACACTTCACCAAGCAATTTGAAAATAGGCAAATTATTTGAGTTACCACCAGGATCAAACAGCATCATGTTAGTTTTTTCTGCTGACAACGAC
>JAPXFY010004619.1:0-17414 GCA_030674185.1 Monoplex corrugatus | reverse complement strand
AATAAAGGATGATTGTAAATGGGAACTGTTGTACGGTAGAAAGCGTAAATCTGAAACCACCAATTTCCTGAACTGAAATACAAATACCGCAGTGCAGTTCTAATCAGTGGGCTGATAGAAAACTGTCACACAGGAACGCTGCACACACACGTCAAGATTAAAAACCGAAATGTGAACACGAAATGTAACGACAATGAAAACAGCAGTGTGTTCAGCATGTGAGGTTAGTGACCGGGACGCGGAATACTTGTAAGAGTGTTTGTAATCAATACGAAGGGAACACGACTGCACAGCGTCTTGTTACTGTTTGCCTGACAATAAATCAAGTGACATGTCAGTGAGCAGAATATTCTTGTTGCTTCTCTCGCTTTAATTATACTTTGACATAAATCATTTGAGTAATTTCCTGTTCATCATAACAATATTTGTGTCTGTTCGTTATTGTAACCAGTGCATAATGACATAAATCATGTACTCTATTGTTCTGTTTATAGGAAAACTTCTGTTCAGACAAGGGAGGGGGGATGAAATGGTGCTAGAGGGATGGTACATATAGCATATGATTTTTAGGTAAAAAAAAGTTTGTGATTGAGAGTGTGTAGGTGTGTGCGTGCGTGCTTGCTTGCTTGCAGACATGCGTGGGCGCGTGTGTGTGTATGCACGCTTGTGTGTATACAACCCTTGATTTATAAATATTGTCCAGAGCTTGTATCATCAGAGTGTGAAATTCATGGCAAGAAAAATTCAGTCGTGTTTATTTTTTTGCCAACATAACTGGGATAGTATGCATGTAAATTTGGATAGACTGAATATTCCACAGAACATGATCTAGACCTGCCTGTATAATTGGAGAAAATCACTCAGTACTTTCTTTTCGTCTCTGTCTTACCTAATTGTTGCCTGGGTTTCCAAGACGGAATCTGAACTACGTTCTAGTGTAGACGTCGACTCATTTACACTGAAAAACAAGAAAATAAAAGAGATATATACAGTATTCACATGAAGGCTAGAATCTATGTTAGATTATGATGGTAGGCCTATAAAGGATGACACTGTTAGATTGAAGATGTGAATTTGGAGCATAGTAATTTCTTGAAAGCGGTGACGAAAAGGTAATGACTATGTCATAACTGGTGAAACATCATAAATTTACTGGTCATCACTATCAACAATGTCACAACATCCACCACCACTGACATTATCATCATCATTATCATCATCATCATCATCATCAATGTTGAAGTTTATAGAAGAACAGTTTTACAAAAACAACAATTTTACAATGCATTACGCCTATGTGTGACAAAAGTATCATCTTGACGTTACTTTATCTGAGTGTGCACCACCCAATCTCTCTGCCCAAGGCAATTTTCTCTGATGATATTAAACTACAACAGACCCAGGCTTGGGCAAGTCAATCACTCCAGAGAAGAATGGAGAAGATCAGTCTCAAGGCAAGACAATGTCAACAGTTCTAAAGCACAACCCTTTGTAGACAACTTACATACGCCGGCAACATAACGTACACAGCACAGCTTGATCATTTGAGATAATTTGTTCACTTATCAGTTTCATTTGCCCTAATAAGTCAGTCACTGGAACCAGTCTGTTACAAGAGTATCCAGACGTCAAAGTGAGATCATCTTCTGTTTCGTAGGGGAAAACTGGAATAACTGCCTAAATATGTATTTTTATACAAAGTAGAATACTTGATGTCGTGTACTGAATCCTTCAAAGAAGGCTGACTTCTGAAATGTTGGCTCATGTCTAAGTAAAGATTGAGGACAATCGTTATATTAATACCTGAACAAGTTTGGTATTTAACCTGAAACGATGTGATATTTATTGACAGTAGATGATTTTGATTTGTCTATCTGTGTCATGGTTTATACCGCAAAAGAGTTTACTACCCAGACTGTCAGTGGCATATAAACAAACTTATATAGGCTTGTGTATACCATCCCAGAAGTGACCAGGTCAGCAAGAGGGGCATGTCTCCTAATCCTCCCTAATCTATATACAACTACCCTACATGCTGCGTGGTGTACTGTACTTGATTTTTAATTTTTCTTTTAATTACAATATATATAGCGCAAAATCTTGATAAAAATCAAATCTAAGCGCTGAACAGGCACATACGCACGCACACACACGCACGCACGCAACACACACACACACACACACACACACACACACACACACACACACACACACACACACACACACACACATTGCTCAAAATGGGGAAAAAGAAGAAAAGCAATGGACAATTTTAGAGAGCATATTATATACAATTATATGTTACAGTGTGATTCCACTCCGAGCAGAGACAGGCTGCGAAGGGGGTTGAGTGAGGTCAAGATTTTAATTAGAGGAGAAAAGGTGAGTTTTGAGAGCGGACTTGAAGGAGACAAAAGTAGGTTGCTGACGGATTGAGAGAGGAAGTTTGTTCCAGGAGAGTGGACCAGAAACAGAGAAGGCTCGTGGACCATAGGTATTGAGTTTAGTGCGTGGAAAGCGAAAAGTCAGAGGATCGGAGGCAGAGCAGAGGGTATATGAGGGAAGATAGATCTCAAGTAGGCTTGACAGGTAATCGGGGGCTGCGTTATTGAGGCTTTTGTAGCACATGGTGTCTAGTTTGTACTGTATGCGCTTTGATACAGGGAGCCAGTGAAGTTGTGCCAGGAGAGGAGATATGTGGTCAGCTTTTTTCTTTTTGAAAACAAGGCGTGCAGCATTGTTTTGAATGCGCTGTAGGATGTGAATGGTGGAGGCAGGAAGACCTGACAGGAGTGAATTGCAATAGTCAATGCGAGACATTATGAAGGAGAGAACGAGTTTTGCAGTTGTTTCGACAGAGAGATACTTCCTGATCAGGCTTATACGATGGAGGTGATAGTAGCAAGATCTGGCAGTTTGAGAAACAAAGTAGTTCATGGGGAGGGTAGAGCAAGGCAGACACCAAGGTTTTTAGCTGAATCAGAAATTGGGACTGATTGTTACACAATGGGAAAGAAAGAGGAGGCAGCTGAGAAAGTTTCTGACGGGTGCCAATGAGGATAACTTCTGTCTTGTCGTCGTTAAGCTGAAGTTTATTGTATATCATCCAGTTCTTAATGTCCGAGTAACACACAGTGGTGCGAGTCAAGAGGCACTGTATATTGTCAGGTGAGTCACTGTTTTGAAGTTGGGTGTCATCAGTATAGAAGTGGTATTTTATAGAGTGGAAGTTGATGATGGTGGACAGGGGGGAGGTGTAAAGAGGAAAGGACAGGGCCAAGGACAGATCCTTGTGGAACACCACAGGTCAGGTATGCAGGTTGAGAGTAAGTGCCATTGATGAGAACAGTTTGTTTTCTGTTTGATAGATATGAAGTGAACCAGGAGAGGGCAGTGTCAGAGATGCCAAAAGTATGATGGAGTCTAGAATTGGAGAATACCATGATCAATAGTATCAAAGGCTGCAGACAGATCAAGGAGTGTGAGGAGAGAGACTTTGCCAGTATCAGTTGCAAGGAGGAGATTGTTGAGAATGTGTAGTAGGGCAGTTTCAGTGCTATGGCACTGGTGGTAGGCTGACTGGAAAGGATTGAGGAGATTGTTGGCAGACAGGTGAGAGTTCAGCTGATTGAGGACAACTTTTTCAAGGAGTTTTGATAAGAAAGAGAGATTAGAGATAGGCCAGTAGTTTTTCAATTCATTTGTGGTCTAAGTTGTATTTCTTGAGGAGAGGGTGAACAATAGCAGAGTTGAAAGAATCTGGGACAGTTCCTGCTTGAAGAGAAGTGTTGATGATGTCAGAGATGAATGGGAGGAGAGTAGGGAGACAGTCAGAGTAAAGAGAACCTGGAAGAGGATCCAGTTCGCAGGTTTTGAACGACAGGGATCTGATTGTGTTGAAGAATATCTTCTTGTGAGACGGGTAAAAGTAGTAAGAGATGTGCCAGAGAAAGAAGGGTCAGGTGGGCATGGTTGACAGGGTGTCCTGTCAAGCTTGTCACGAAGAGTTTGTATTTTGGTGGTGAAATACTTGGAGAATGCAGATGGGAGTTCTTCATTAGTGTGTTTTGTTGGGAGAGGTAAATCTTTTCGTGTGCCAAGGAGATGATTCATGGTTTTAAAGAGTTCTTCTGAGCAAAGCATCCATGAATTTTGCTCTGATAATTTCGCAGAGTGCTATTTCTATCACAATAATAGGAACAACAAATTGTTTTTGTGTATTGCTATTCTCCAAGCTCATTTGGACTCCCTTCGTATTACACATTCATAACAAGCAGTGTGTAATACATACAGGCAGATGGGTACATCACACATAAACACGCATGCACACACACACACACACACACACACACACACACACACACACACACACACACACACACACACACACACACACACACACACACACACACACACACACACACACACACACACACGCACACACACATCAGAACAAACACAAGAATACACGTAAACAAATGGATATATACTAACAGAGTATAACCATACACACACATATATACCTATAGTCATAAATGTATATATAGAAGAATGATTACATAATGCAATATAACTAACAACTTGAAGATGGGAGAACATATAGGTGTAGGAGTAGTTATGATACCAACAATGGAAGGCCTTGGTAAACAGAGCTTTGACTGTAAAGAGACATGTTTAACTATGACTTGAAGTGACCAGACATTGGCAAATCCCTCAGATTATCTGATGATGGGATCCAAACAAATGGTGCAATGACACAGAAGGCACGTTCTCCATCTGAAGTGTTTATCAGTACGCTAACCATCGTTAAAGGTTTGTTCCTAGAGTGACAATGTTGCCACAATACCATGTAAGCCGTTCAATGCATTTTAACAAGTTCTCTCCAGCATGATCATGTATATAGATACACGTGTAACGTATGTGAGTACGGAGGAGGGAGATGATGTGTACCTGTTTAACAGGATATATTGTTTTCTTTCTTAAATTTCTTTTTATTATTTTCTTTCAATGCACAATGTCATTTACAATATAAATTTGAACACATTTTAATCCAAGAGAAGAATCTAAATCGGCGACACAAGGAACAAAGAAACACACATTCAAACTGACAATGTGGCCAAAACATAGAGCAACACGTCAACATAATTATAGGCCCAAGCTGTCAGAGTGAGGCGTACAATACATTATGAATACTTACATCATCATTACCACCAATACATTCGACATAACATTAAAACAAACACCATAACTGGTTAATTTGTAATCGAGGAGTCAATAATAGAAGAATAGAATAATCACTCTGCTTGAAAATTGATTGTTTTCATTATAATATTCTTCAATTTTGTACCTCTATTTCAGCTCTTTTTTGAAAGCAGAAATGCTTGGTAAAACATAATCTATCTTACTTTTAAAAGAACACAGTTTAGGAAACAATGTCAAGAAATAAAGAACTGTGTCTGTCCTGAATCCTACATCTGCTCGGGAAAAGAAGAAAAAAAAAAAAAAAACATTGAGTTTCATGCTACACGATAGCAAACAACTTTCATTTAACCATTTTCATAAAAATTGTGCCAAAATTGTTTTGTATGATTACACTTCTATAAAGATGGTAGATGCAATTGCCGTGGTGTAGTGTTTAACGCAACGGACTACCGACTGGAAGGTTGTAGGTTCCAATCCCCATCAGCTCTTCAAAAATATATCATTGTAGGATTTTTCAGCTCTAACCGGCTTCTACCCAGAGTTGGGCGTGCTGTGGGCTCATTGGGAAGACTGGGACCACACAGTCAAGTCTCAATCACTTCACCTATGCGTCATTGAGGGTGTTGTTTAAATCTTCTGTCCAGCACCGCAGGTGTCTGCATCTCCTAGGCCTGGTTGATGCCAGGATATATTTTGATAGTAAGCGTAGAGTACAGCCCTGTCACGCAGTCTCAATCCTAAATGGAACTCCATAGCATCATATTATAATCCTTATAGACATCATCATCGTCTCATTGTAAAAGCAAAAGACCGTGCCACCTTCTATGGCCATTAAGATGGCAGCAAACATGGGATAAAAAACAGATGTTAAAAGCTTTTTTCATGTTCTCTAGAGAAATTACACGGATTATCGTCGAAATTTTTCTCTCTTTCAAAACGATATTTGTCGCAGGGAAACATTTGGGGTTAACGTCATTTCATAACTTTATAGAGTTTGGTGCTTTTTGCACCAAGTAGAATGTTTTCAATGTAAGGTTTGTCTGCAATGATGTGATTGCCACCTTTGTGCCATGTTTGTGGCTGCATTTACTTTTCAAATCTGTTCCACTTTAGTCCTTGTTTTGTTCGAAGTTTTTGGCTGGCTGCCCTATCAGTGTTGATGCATGGGGCATGCTTTCTGCTTGATGGTAGAAACCCTTTGGTTTTACTACGAATTTGCTGGTCACCATGAAATAGTATGTCACAGCTGGCACCGTGGAAGCTGTGTGTGAGAAGCATGTTGTTAAGGGCAATTCTTCTGGTGATGACCCTGTCCGGCTGATGTCTTAACCTTTGTTGTCTCCAGGAGACATTATGGCATGACGTTGTCTTGAAGAACGTGTTTGTGATGCACAGAGTGCCGTAGGAATACAGTCACATCAGTATCTGGAAAGACAGGTTTACATTTAGTGACTGTTGTCTTTTCATCCAGTCCTTCTTGAGTTTTATTTCCATGTATTTGTGAATTTATTTATTAATTTATTTTGTTTCATATTATTATGTATCATGTTATTATTTTCTGAAGATGAGATACACAGATAATCATGTCATTAGAATGTAACCAAGACTGTTCCGATAAAGACTTGTACAAATACTAGTAAAAGAATACAAAATCCATAAGGTAGGTAGGACCTCACGACCTGGCTAGCCCATTGGCTTATGATCAGGCTTAAGACTCGAGCCATGACCATTTTAGAAACAGTGTATATGGAATTCTTTCTGAGTGTGCAGACATCATCTTGAGATATTGAAACTGAAACTCTGGCTGCCATCGTTATTTTTGTAAAGCCAAGGTGTCCATGACAGTCTTCCCATGAGCTGTTGTCCAACCCAACTCTAGTGCTGAAATTACCCAGGAGAATGATGTGCATAGATGGTGGCAGCAGCAAGATCTTCATAGAACAAATCCTTTGTTACCTGACGTGTCCACAGCGTTAAGATATCGAGCACCAAGAGTGCTTAGTTCGTCAGATGATATTAAAAGGCTGACAGAAAGGATGTATTTTGAACCGTACATAAGAGCAACTATCATGTGTAGCAGATTGTTATTGGTTGGGAAACCACGCCATGCATGAAAGGTTCCTCAAGGGGTCTGCTCTGCCAGAAGATGGTGTAGTCTTTGTCCCACAGCATGCTGTCTGCAGCAAGCTTGGTCTCTTGTAGTGTCGCTGTGTTGGTGTCTGTCCTGTCTTTGCTCACAAGCTCAAAGTCAATGACTGATGATTTCCTGTTGTTGATCTGCTCTGGTTCTTCGGAGAGGCCAGGGCACATAGTCCTGACATAGCAAGTGGTCAATCAGACGGTTGATGTTTTGGTTTTATTAATTGTTTTATTCTCTGTGATATGCTTAATGCAGTAATAGCTTTCTGTTTTACGATCAATTTTAAACTCTAAGCATCCATTGAAGCAGACAGACAGTGGTGGATCAGCGACTTATCGTCTAGGGGCTGCCTGCATTGAGTCAGGCAGTATATAATCACTAAGATGACCTCTGCGACTATCAGAGATAACCCATAGCTTCCATACCTTATGTCAGGATCAGCTTTCTGACCATTGTATCTGGAGTTTCCAAAGCAACACTATAACCGTGACACCACTACACTCTTAAGAACAGAGAGTACATAATCTCTGATCTTATGTATATTGGTTAACCTCCGCAATAATCTCACTTTTAGTTACCAGTGTAACAAGTGTAATGGCAACAGTATCCTGTTACAGGGGCAATATATCGCTGGAGTTTATGGCCATTAAATATCACACGTTCAGTTATCGATGCAACTGGAAGGACTAGGACTAGCACACTCTTACACAGATGAATGATAAGAGTGTTCTAGTGCTTTACACTTTATGTTGTTTCCATGTTTCCACTTCAGATGGTCATTTTCAAAACGTAGAGAATCAGAACATCGGACATACCTCTACAGATATTGCCAGAAAGACACTTGGGTTTGTACATAGGTACAAAGTCCACATGGCGAGCATAAACAGAATGTGAAGGTTAGATTACAACAGACGAAGCAAGTGCAGCTTCAAGAGAATGGACAAGTAGATGAAGGCACAGCCTTGACACAAAGGTTCTTCCAAATTAGACTGCATCAGGTTTGAGGGAATTCACTGACTGTTAGGCTAAAACTCCAATGTTTGTGCAGGAAATTGTAGTCAATCCATTGATTAATAGACTACAGTCGAAACCTTTATGCATCAGGTCTGAGTCAATTCCTTGACTATTAGGCAAGACTCGAAAGGTTTGTGTATAAAGTCATCGTCAAATAATTAACCACTAGGCTAAATTCTAAAGGTTTGTGTGTGAGCTGTTTATCAAATCAGTTCTACTAGGCTATCATCCAAAGTTGCATCTATCAGGTCTTCATTCATTCATTCATTCATTCATTCATTCATTCATTCATTCACAAATTAGGTTTTACTCCAAAACTGTATGCACGAGGTCTGCATTATGCGACACTGAAAAGATTTGTGTCTCTGGTTGTGGTCAATACATTATTTGACTTTCGCTTTAAAAGTCTATGTATCAGGTCTTAGTCATTTCATTTTTAAGCTACAGAGCATATATGTGTGCATAAAGCCCGCATCATTTCTTTGACCACTAGGCTACACTCCATAGATATGAGCATCACGTCTGCATCGATTCTTTGTCCATTAGGCTACTCTCCATAGATGTGTGCATCAGGTCTGCATCAATTCTTTAACCATTAGGCTACATTCCATAGATGTGTGTATGAAGCTTGCACCCATTCTTTGACCATTATGCTACACTCCATAGATGTGTGTATGAAGCTTGCATCAATTCTTTAACCATTAGGCTACACTCCATAGATGTGTGTATGAAGCTTGCATCCATTCTTTGAACATTAGGCTACACTACAAAAATGTTGCCAAAACCGCTTTACATGATTCATCATCATCAAGTGCCTTGCCACATGGCGTTGGCAGTCATGGCCTTCCATCTGTTTCTATCCCTTGTTGCCTTAAGCACCTCTTCCACACTCTTTGTCTTCAGCCACTCTGCAAGTCCGTCCAATATCTTCTCCCTGGGTCTACCTGTGCTCTCTTTCCCTCCAGCTTTCCTGTTGTGAGCAGGTGCACCAATTCCCCTTTCCTCAAAACATGGCATATAAATGTTGCCTGTCTTTTCCTAATCTTCCTTATGAGTGATCTTCTTGTGTTTTCCTCCATCAAGACTGTCTCATTTGTTTTCTTTGCTGTCCATGGAACTCTCAACATTCTTCTTAGAAACCGCATTTTGGCTGCCTCAATCTCGTTCTGGCTTTGCTTGTTGACTGTCCACACCTCACAACTGTATAACATTATCGGTTCTAGATAACATTCAAGAACTCTCTTCCTGATGTTAATTGATAGGAATTTGTTTGTAAGAATACTTTTCATCTTCTTGAATGCTGTTTTCGCTTGGCCGATTCTGCTGGTTATTTCTAATGTCCATCTGCCGTCTGGTGAAATGATCGTTCCCAGGTATTTAAACTTATCAACCTATCTCAAGGTTGTGCCGTTTGCTGTTATTTTGCATGAGGGGACTTCATGTTTTTTACTGATCACCATGACTTCTGTCTTCTCGCTTTTTATTTCCAACCCGTTACCTTTGCTTTCTATTTCTAGTATATTCACAAGTTGCTTTTTTTTTCATATTCTCAAGTGAAATTGCACGGATCATCGGCGATAATTTTCTTTCTTTCAAAACGATATCAGTCACAGGGATTCTGTGTACAGTCTGAATCTGAAACTAATTCAGCTTTGTGGCGTTAGTTTTGTTCATTTTGCAAAAGACGCTTTTCCATACAATTGTAAATTAGCTTTTCATTCCATGTTGAGCACCATTTGGGGTTAACGTTTTTTTATATCAAAATATCGTTATAGTGTTTAGTGCTTGTTTGCATAAGTAGAGCGTTTTCAGTTCAAGGGTTGTCTGCAGTGATGTGTTGTCTTTAATGTCCATGTTACATTTTTGTATGTAACTTTTAATAGATGACACACATCGAGCAAAAGTAATGAAGTCCACATTTACGCCGTAGTTTGCGTTCAAATCTGTTCGTTCAAAGAACTGTCCATTGTCTTTCATGAAACGTGCAATACAATAAATACCATTCCTGATCTGGTTTGCAGTTGTCACTAATTAAAATATTCTCACTGAATAGCACTGGTTCAGCAAGCAGTTCAGGAGAGTTTTTGTTCTATTTTATGCAGACTATTCAGATGCCCCCTCTAAAAGTCTTCATGGACGATGTGACAGTATTTTACATAAAAGAGGAAGAGACATGCGGGATCCTGAAGCAGATGGACAATGGTGTCACCTTATCTAGGATGAATTTCAAACTGAACAGCCATGGAGCCTCTCACTGAGGAATGGTAAAATAGACGAAACAGTAACGTTTACAGTCGCCAATCAGTTCATCCCAACAGTGACAGAAGAACCAGTGAAATGCCTCAGAAGGTGGTATGACGATTCCATGAAAGATACAAAAGGGGAAAGGAAACCAAGCAAATGGCAGAAGAAAGTTTGCAGGCAATAGGCCATTGTGGTCTTCTTGGCAAATACAAAGTATGGTGCCTGCAGTTCATGCTGATTCCAAAGTTCATCCAGCCTATGTTGATATACAATATCTGCACAAGCACAGTGGAATCAACTGAGGCCAAAATCAACAAACACACAAGAATATGTGTTGGTGTCACATTGGCGTTGTGCTTTATTGTCGCCAAGCAAAGCTGGAGCTACACCTAAATCCATTTTTGAAGAGTACAAAATAGGAAAAGTCAGGCTCGTTAGCATACTTGAAGATGCAGGAGAAAAGGTTGTGAGATCAATCCAGCCCAAGCTGAGGACTGGTAGAAAATGGGTATCCAGGAGGCACTCGTCGCAACAAAGAAAAGCCTGATAGTGAGAGAAATAGTAGGACACACGCAGAACAACAGGCAGGGTCTGGAGTGGGATCAGCAAAAATGGACTGGAGGTCAAAGGCCGACGGAAAGACAAAAGCATAGTACAAGAGATGAAGAAAGAAGAGGATGCCATAAGACTCCAGGAGGCAGTCCAGCAAGGCCAACAGGGGCAGTGACCGACTCGGGAAATGCACTCTAGAGACATCAAAGCTGGAATGACCTGTGGCGTATGGCTTTTCCCAGATTCGATATCATTCTCAGATCTATGTACGATTTCCTGCCTTCCAATGCTAATCTGATGAAAAAGGTGAAATCAGATAACCTTGCTTGCCCTCTCTGCCAGAGCAAACAGACTGTGGAACATGTTCTGTGCCCACGCAAGGCAGCGTTAACCCTAGAAAGGTACACACGGAGGCACAATCAAGTGATTCAAGAGATTAAACAAGCGATCAGCACTGGCAGGGGATAAACTTACCACCAGTACCTCCAACAACCTTCTACACAGCAGGGGTAATACATTCTGCCTGAAAAAGATGTGACACCCAGAGCATGAAAGCAGGGTTTGTTGGATGGAGCGGACGACTGGCAGTTCACAGATTTCCCACAATGTAAAAAATACAATACCCAGAAATCATCAACAAGAGTGGCATGAGACTGGACATAGTTCTCCATTCCCATTCATCAAACAATCATCCTAACCAAGCTCACTATACCGTATGAAAGTAGGCTGGAACAAGCCTATATCTACAAGACTGAAAAGTATGCCACTTGAGTCAGCAGCTTGAGGACATCTGGCTTTCCAGCTCAAGTCCTCGCCATAGAGGTTGGAGCAAGAGAGTGATAGACACATCAATCTATGACCTCATGAAACAGCTGTCGATTTCTGGGAGAGACGGCACCAGAGCCCTAAAAGCAATGGCAGAAGCAGCGGAAAAGAATTTCAGCTGGATCTTGACCAGGAGGAACAAAAATAAACTTCATAAGGCTTAAAATTCCTTTGTATGTTGATGGTGAACGATAGCTATAATGGTTAAGACACTCATCGTAATGGTGACCTGGTCTTGAAGTGCATGACCACCTCGTATGCACTGGTTCTATTCTAGGGGGAGGACACATTTCTCGAAAGAAAAAAAAAAAAAAAAAAACGCAAAAGCGGAAGAGCAGTGTCACGAGTTAAGGGCCAATACTCCTGCTTGACAGGGATTTCTCTTATGAGGACCCTCTGCTGCCTGGCCCTCCCCAGAGTTTCTTGCTACTTACACTGTATCGTCTGGTACGAGTCTTCACGTAGGATACAATAATAATTCTGTCAGCACATACACATGTACTTCTGCAGACGCTGCATTAAAGAAGTCTCGAGGCCTTGCCTTCAGCAGAGCCCATACTAGCATGTGCCTACATATAAACATCAACATATCCACGTGTGATATACATTCCAAGCTTCACGTATTCAGATCTCGACTGGGAAGAAGAAATATGGGCAAAAATACCAAACATCCCCTTTCCTGCTTTCCATGTTTACACAAGTCTGTCTACATTAAGGATTTGAGATCTGTGTGTGATTTATGTTTAACATGTACCCGGTTATACATGTGTGTGCATGTATAGCAAGAATATCTATGTGTGTGAGTGAGTGAGTGAGTGAGTGAGTGAGTGAGTGAGTGAGTGAGTGAGTGAGTGAGTGAGTGAGTGAGTGAGTGAGTGAGTGAGTGAGTGAGTGAGTGAGTGAGTGAGTGAGTGAGTGAGTGAGTGAGTGAGTGAGTGAGCACACACTTGGGTTCGAATGAATATCTTTGTTTGTATACACCTCTATATGATTTATACAGTTCACAATTCTTCAACCTGCACTTTCTCTTTTGAAATTAGTCATGCATCATCTTTTCACTAATGAAATTGGATGATGGTTGCGCATGCATATCGTTATCATCATCATGATCATCGTCATCGTCGTCGTCGTCGTCGTCATCATCATCATCATCATCATCATCATCATCAGGTGCCCTGCCGCTTGGCGTTGGCGACCATGGACTTCCATCTGTCTCTATCTCTCGTTGCCCCAAGCATCTCCTCCACCCTCCTCATCCCCAGCCACTCTGCAAGTCAGTCCAGCATTTTCTCCCTGGGTCTACCTGGTGCTCTCTTTCCCTCCAGCTTTCCTGTTGTGTCCAGGTGCTCCAATCCCCCTTCCTCATAAAATGGCCTATAAATGTTGCCTGTCTTTTCCTAATCTTCCTCATGAATGATTTACTTGTGTCTGCCTCCATCAAGACTGTCTCGTTTGTTTTCTTTGCTGTCCATGGAACTCTCAACATTCTTCTTAGAAACCACATCTCGGCTGCCTCAATCTTGTTCTGGCTTTGCTTGTTGACTGTCCATGCCTCACATCCGTACAACAGTATTGGTTCTATATAACATTCAAGAACTCTCTTCCTGACATTAATTGATAGGCATTTGTTGGTAAGAATGCTTGTCATCTTCTCGAATGCTGTTTTAGCTTGGCCAATTCTGCCGGCTATTTCCGATGTGCATCTGCCGTCTGATGAAATGATCGTTCCCAGGTATTTGAATTTATCAACCTGTGTCAAGGTTGTGCCATTTGCTGTTACTTTGCATGAGGGGATTTCATGTTTTTTACTGATCACCATGACTTCAGTATTCCTGCTGTTTAGTTCCAACCACTTACCTTTGCTTTCTTTTTCTAGTATATTCACAAGGTTTTGTAGGTCCCTTTCATTTTCTGCAATTAGCACGGTGTCATCTGCGTGTCGAATGTTGTTTATCATTTTCCCTCCAACCTTTAATCCAGGGTCTTCTTCTAGGTTTCTCATGATATTTTCGCTATAAAGTGAAAACAGATCTGGTGACAAAACACAACCCTGTCTGACATGGGGCTGAAGGATGGATCTTCAAAAAGAAAAACATGAAGAAAAACATAAAGAAAATAAATTCAACTGAAATGTGGTTCTATAGACGTCTTGTAAGGGTGAGCTGGAAAGACAAGAGAAGTGACAACAGCATACTTGACGAGCTGATAAATTTGAGAAAACTTGCACAGGTCTTCCTTAAAGATGAAATTGACCTTCTTTGGGCATGTGTGTAGTAACAAAAAATACACTCTCATGTCAGATGTCATTCAGGAAAAAGTCGACGGCAAAAGAAGAAGGAGAAAACCATGAACAGATTATTGGGAAACATCATGGACTGGGCAGGTCGAAACAGTCCAGAGATTTTTAACCTGGATGAGGAAAGACAGATGTGGAGGATATAGACCCAGATAGCAGTGTGGGCAACCAACATTCCAAGGAGTGATGCTGTAGACTGACTGACTGACTGACTGACTGACTGATTGACTGATTGTTTGACATACCTGGCACAGATTACAGTATTATTTCAAAGTACTCTCCTCGCACTTTGATGCAATGCTACAGGCACCTGACCCAAATGAAAATGTTTTCCAATTGTCCTCTTAAGGGATTCACTAAGACTTGATACCACAGCTTTTGTGAGGTCCTAGACGCAACAAAACGTCCTCGCAGTGAGTCTGTTCTTTGTGTGAGGGAACAACCAGAAATCATAAAGGAAACAGTTGGGACTATATGATGGGTTAGGCATAATTTGGATCTGTGGACATCTGGAAACTTGGATCTCATGTTTGGGTACTGACTGCCAATCGCTGCAATAATATAGGGTTACATGGTTTCTGCATAGTGTGTGTCATTTACAGAGCTGTAAGCAGGAAAAAAATATCAATCACCAGGACGTTGTTAGTTAAACAATGCAGTGAACAGACTTATTCTGACCGAATCCTTGCTTGCAAATTTGATGCTAAACCACACTTTTTTTCTACATTTGCTGGCAATGACGTAGAAGGGAACCCATGTATCATTTCTAGTGACCACAACCATCACACGTTTGGGTCTATTTGGTTCAGAGTGGTTGAGCACATCACGTAGGCTACAGTGTGTACTGTCATTTCTTTTCTTCCTCTATCAGCGTAGTCAGCAATCACATAGTGGCCAAGTTTTGAAGTTCAAGGTCATTGTATAGAATTCTCTGACCTATTCCATATAAAAGCAAAAGCCTCACAATTACTTCTTGTATACACGTATATCTGTTTTCTTTCACAGCATTGCGCAAAAGCCACATAACTCTCATTTAAAACTGTTCAGAAGTCATGTTGGCTTGTTAGGGTTGTTCTCCTTTTCTCCACGTTTGAATTCCCATTTCTATCTTTGGATTGTAGAATATAAAGCAGCTTTGACTCCTGCATCTTTCTCCGAAACTGTAGCCATTTCCCTCACACTCATCGCTATTTTCCTGGAAAAAGTCACAAGGATTGCACAAGTTCTAGGGCCGATATGTTTATCTAACTAGTACATCATGTCTATATCCTTTCACTCTGCAGGTACACCTGCTCTTGGTTTGAAACTGCCCACCACTTTCTGTACCCTCTCAGTCACACTTTTCATTTTGTCTCCCGCTCATTAACTCTCCCAGAGCCTACCATGTTGTTCTTAAACATTGCCTGCTTATCATTACTTTACAGAATCAGATTCTTGTATTCTACAGTGACAGCACCCAGGTTGACCAGGTCATCCAGTGTCTACATGTGGTACAGTGGACAAGCCAGACATATTGTTTGTGTGAGTGATCAGCCATCTTCCTGTCTGACGTTGTGCTGACGTGATCCACAGTCTTTCACTGCTCTCACTCAGCTGGCAGTTTTACAAAGATGCATCAAGTCATTATGCCCAACGCACTTTGATCCTTATTGAATATTGCTGCTGACATGGCAGTCAATATAAATTACACAATGACTTCTGAAATGCTTTACAAAGTACTTTTTTGCATTCTCGTAAACTGACATATTGCAATACAAACTCTATTTGCTGCAAATACTGCACACCACATGCAAAAGTACAATAATGTGAAGGATTAATCAGTTTACGTGGATTATAGAAATTACATACACTGATCAACCCAAACTGGATATTTATATAACAAGAATAACCAAGACATGCAAAAGGCTCCTGTAGTGTGAGACACAGAGGTGAATGACCAAAACAATTACATTTGTTCGTAGTACAAAATCAGTTTGCAGATACTGTAGTTCAAAGTTAGACACACTATAATTATTGTGATATCACAGCATCTGACACATGAAAACACGGCCATTCAAAACAGCTGAAATAGGCCACAGTATAGACCCTATCTTCTCCAGTATCAAACTGAAACACTACACAGCATTCTTCAAAGTTTTTACACTGGTCTGGATTTTGAAAAAAATTCAAACCCAAATAGATGGATAGCTTGATGCCCTGAACGATGTCAGCAACAAGGTAAACACAGCGATGGAAAATATGGATGGAGATTAGATAACCGTTGACTAGTCAGCTGACTACTCTGGGAATCCTGACCTAGCTTCTTCCTCGACATCTTTGTCACCTTAACAGTCCATTGAGACATTCAGAAACTATTTGGATATCTGCATCTTATTACAAACCTGTGATGTCTGGATAAGGCTTCAATATGAAACAAAATGGAACCAACATACAACAAGACAGCCCTGAATATCAAACCTTAACTTTCAGTTCAGGGACAGAAATTGAAGCAATAATGGAGGCTTCCCAATGACTAAATTCAAGAAGCCAGACGAGGAAAGCATCATGTCACTATCCTCGTGACTGACTCCATGAACCTATTTCAGACAGTGGACAACAGAATGGAAACTCCAGATTAGCATGACGCAATGTGTAGTGTCCATCTGCAAATGTGGATTTATTGACCTGAACACACTGGTGTACAGGAAAATAGCTATACTGACACATTAGTAGAACCTTCAATATATAATATGTGTTGGTATATAGATTCGTATAACCTGTACTAGTACATAATGCATTCTAGCATGTACTTATCAATGATCTTCTATAACTTCCACTAGTACATAACCCACTATAATTTATACTAGTAGATGAGATATTGTAAACTATACTAGTAGACAATGCATTATAAACTGTAGCAGCAGATAACCCAGTCTATTCTGTTCTCGCAGATAACACAGCATAATGTGTACCAATAGATAATCCATTATAATCTTGGGCTCATGCTTCAAACAAGTAACTTACATTCTACCTTTGTCAACACGCCCAGAGTCATCAGACCATTGGACACCTTCAGAAAGAGACGTTGTGAGAGGAACAGCCAAAGAACCACATGACATGCAGAACTCGAGTTGTTTGTCAGTCCAACACAAATTGGAACTG
>JAPXFY010004618.1:10000-12500 GCA_030674185.1 Monoplex corrugatus | reverse complement strand
CAGTTTCCACAGTAACCTGAAATCTCTGGAAGTTGACATCAGTTTCCACAAAGTCCACTAAAGTCTTTAGGAAGTTGACGTCAGTTTCCGCAAACTCCACTGAAGTCTCTAGGAAGTTGAAATCAGTTCCCACAAAGTCCACTGAAGTCTCTTAAAGTTGAAATCAGTTCCCACAAACTCCACTGGAAGTATTTAGCGGGCTAGTGGGTAGAACTACGGGCGCGAGATGTGATATCTTAAGTTCAGTCCCAACCCGCAGCATTAAATGCTAGTCTGTTCGCTGCCAGTCTGAATGTTTCCATCGTTCTGGTGGTGTCAGCTTAGTGTCTGATAGGTCCCTTCTCCCCCTTTCCCCGTTTCAAGACCTTGCCAGCGCATAGGGTTTTGTGCTGGCTCAGGAAATCTGTCGGGTAATTGCTGGCGGATTTGGGTGGAGCGCATATGGAGCTGTCCGAGCGCGGTGAATGCCTCTTGGAATAACTCCAATAACTCCACTGAAGCACAAGCCTTGAGCGTTGTGGTAGGCCAGTGTTTGTGTGGCCCTGTGTAGTAGAGTGGCCATTGTTGACAGAGGTGTAGAGAACACTTGACAGTTCTTCCACTCAGGTTCACTCCACTCCACATCACTGCTTGGCCATGGAGCACCCTCGGGTAGTTAGTTCTTGGTAACAGTTTGTTGAGGTTAATCGTCAGTGTAATTCATCACCCGTCCCTTGTCCTTCCATGCAGTTAAGAGCTTTTTTGTTTGTCTTGTTTGTTTGCTTGTCTTGTTTGTTTGTCTTGTTTGTTTGTCTTGTTTGTTTGTTTGTCTTGTTTGTTTGTCTTGTTTGTTTGCCTTGTTTGTTTGTCTTGTTTGTCTTGTTTGTTTGCTTGTCGTGTTTGTTTGTCTTGTTTGTTTGCCTTGTTTGTTTGTCTTGTTTGTTTGTCTTGTTTGTCTGCCTTGTTTGTTTGTCTTGTTTGTTTGTCTTGTTTGTTTGCCTTGTTTGTTTGTCTTGTTTGTTTGTCTTGTTTGTTTGTCTTGTTTGTCTTGTTTGTCTGCCTTGTTTGTTTGTCTTGTTTGTTTGTCTTGTTTGTCTGCCTTGTTTGTTTGTCTTGTTTGTTTGTCTTGTTTGTTTGTCTTGTTTGTTTGTCTTGTTTGTTTGTCTTGTTTGTTTGTCTTGTTTGTCTGCCTTGTTTGTTTGTCTTGTTTGTTTATCTTGTTTGTCTGCCTTGTTTGTTTGTCTTGTTTGTCTGTCTTGTTTGTCTGCCTTGTTTGTTTGTCTTGTTTGTTTGTCTTGTTTGTCTGCCTTGTTTGTTTGTCTTGTTTGTTTGTCTTGTTTGTTTGCCTTGTTTGTTTGTCTTGTTTGTTTGTCTTGTTTGTTTGTCTTGTTTGTTTGCCTTGTTTGTCTTGTTTGTTTGCCTTGTTTGTTTGTCTTGTTTGTTTGCCTTGTTTGTTTGTCTTGTTTGTCTTGTTTGTTTGCTTGTCGTGTTTGTTTGTCTTGTTTGTTTGCTTGTCTTGTTTGTTTGTCTTGTTTCTTTTCAGTTTTTCATTTTCACTTTTTTTTTTTTACTTCTTATGTCGTCCTTTCTTTTCAATCCTCCCCCCTCTGTCTGTCTGTCTGTATGTCTGTCTGTCTGTCTCTCTCTCTCTCTCTATCTCTTTCTCTCTCTGTCTCTCTCTCTTTCTCTGTCTGTCGGTCTGTCTCTGTCTCTCTCTGTCTGTCCGTCTGTCTGTCTATCTATCTATCTATCTGTCTATTATCTATATATCTATCTATGTCTCTCTCTGTCTCTGTCTCTGTGTCTATGTCTCTCTCTCTCTTTCTCTCTCTCTTTCTCTCTGTCTCTCGCTGTGTCTAACTATGTGTCTGTCTGTCTCTCTGTGTCTGTCTTTGTCTCTGTCTGTCTGTCGGTATGTCTGTCTGTCTGTCTGTCTGTCTCTCTCTCTCTCTCTCTCTCTCTCTCTCTCTCTCTCTTGTCTATTCTTGTTCTTCTTTTTGAACTGCAAACTTTGGCTCGTCGTTGTCTTATTTGGTTGACTTTCTGTTTAAAAGGTTGTTCTACGTACACGGTTTTATTCAATTTTAACCCTTTGACTCCAGCACCCTATCTACCAACTGCAAAAACTTAACTGTTTGAATCCCTCACTCTATCCACCAGCTTCCTGCAGGAAGCTGGTGGGTGGGATCAAGGATACCAAGGGTTAAGTTTTTATTTTGCTAGCATGGTTGACAGAGCAGGATGCTGGTAGACAGAGTGGGGGAGTCAACGAGTTAAAATTAAAGCGCCTGTCAGGTCATTGGCATGTTTGGGTAAAGCGCTTCTGGAATTCAGTGCAACGATGTCTCTCTCTTGAGACAACTTTTATCTTCCAGTTGTCTGTTTCCGTCATTGACGATAGTCTCCTTGGATAGGGTTTCCAGAGGCAGCCTGCATTGTGATTGTGTGCTTGTTCTTATTAATGTGTATTAGGTATGTAACATAACTATAAAAGGTTCTTTGAATAGTATTAATTTTATTC
>JAPXFY010004618.1:0-5000 GCA_030674185.1 Monoplex corrugatus | reverse complement strand
GAAAGTATACTAACTTCTATCGTAGGAAAATATACTAACTTCTATCGTAGGAAAGTAGAATAACTTCTATCGTAGGAAAGTATACTAACTTCTATCGTAGGAAAGTATACTAACTTCTATCGTAGGAAAGTATACTAACTTCTATCGTAGGAAAGTATACTAACTTCTATCGTAGGAAAATAGAATAACTTATATCGTAGGAAAGTTTAATAACTTCTATCGTAGGAAAGTATACTAACTTCTATCGTAGGAAAGTAGAATAACTTATATCGTAGGAAAGTTTAATAACTTCTATCGTAAGAAAGTAGAGTATCATTGTCGTGTTATCTCTCTTCTTTCTCTGTCCACCCCCAGCCCTCCTTCCCCCTCCCTCCCCCTCCCCCTGTACTTTATACATAACCCCCCGCGGGTATGCACGGGGCTCTTTCAGTATTAATAGTACGCCCACCTTCTGGACATTCTGTGCTAGAAATGTCCTCTTTACTTTCACTTTCTTGGTTTCTTTCTTCCTCCTTTGCTTTCTGTCATTTCTTCCTATCACGTTCGGCATTGCTGGTCCATTCACTTGTGTGTGTTCGATTAACTCTTACGTACTTAGGATTTATAATCCGATACATGTGAGATGGTTGGAAGTCCACGGTCGCCAACGCCATGCGGCAGGGCACCTGATGATGATGATGATGACATGTGTTAAATGCGTTTTTGCCTTTAGGGAAATGAGATATGCGGAAGCAATTTCAGGTAATTTAGGCCCGTTTTTATATGTTTTGGTGTCCTTAGGTATGTTTAAATTTGTATTCAGGTTTGTGTTTTGAATCCTCTGTGTGATAAATTGGACAGAGAGGTCAGCGGCAGATGCATCTCCTCAGATTGTGCGCGCAAATGTATTGATATGTGTATTTAATTTTCTTTTCCTTTTTTTCCCTGTTGAAGTATTGTGTATGTTTTGAAACGGTTATAGCCCTGATATGGCTGTACGCAGTCGGCTGGGCTTTAAACAACAATAACAGTAACAGGAAGACAGAGTATGCGACTATCGAATTGACTGGAGAAACTCGTTACTGTTGCAGTAAAATTGGACGGAGTGATCGACGTCAGGGGCATTTTCTTAGATTATGTGCACGAATGCGTTGATGTGTGTATTAATTTTCTTCTTTTTATTTTTTTCTTCCTTATTGAAGTGGTATGTTTTGACACGGGTTATAGCCCTGATATGGCTCTACACAGTCTATTTTATTGTTATTATTGTTATTGTTGTTTAAAGCCCAGCCGACTGGGTAGAGCCATATCAGGGCTATAACTATATCAAAACATACACAATGCTTCAACAAGAAAAAAAAAGAAAATTAAATACACATATTAATGCATTCGCGCACATAATCTACGGAGATGCCTCTGACGTTGACCATTTCGTTCAATTTATTGCACAAGGGATTTTAAAAAACACACCTGAATACAAATTTAAACATAACTAAGGACGCTAAAACATTTGTAAAAAGGGGCCAAAATTGCCTAAAATTGCTTCCGTATATCTCATATCCTTAGAGCCAAAAAAATGCACTTAATACATGTACCCAATTATCAATCCTAAGAGAAAGTACGTAAGACTTCATGGAATACATGCAGGTGAATGGATCAGGAAGGCAGAAAATGATAGAAAAAATGACAGAAAGCAAAAAAGGAAGAAAGAAACAAAGAGAGTGACAGAAAAGAGAAAATTTCTTGCACAGAATTTCCAGAAAGTAGGGGGGGGACACAATCTGTATTAAAAGAGCCCCCTGGCATTCTCCCAGGGGGGACGCAGTCGGCTAGGCTTTAAACAAAACTAACAGAAACAATAACAGGCATGGGGGGTCACACGAGAAGACGTGAGGGAGATTAACAGGATGAGAGATGTGTGGTAAAGGCTGCTGGGCCATAGAAACTCATGCCTCACGTCTCTCCCCTCATGCTTCACGCCTCACATTTCATGCACTGGGCCACAGGAACTCATGCCTCACTGCTCACGCGTCTGTTTTGTGTTGACGGTGCCAGAATTGATCAGAGACAATATTCGTGGTTTGTTTCTTTTTCCGAAGATGGATTCTTCCCACGTAGAAGACCTCCTGATTTTGCTCTTGCTCAGGAGGGGTAAGTGAAAGAGGCAAAGCATGTGGTGCCGAGAACATTTCGTCCTTACAGAATCACGAGGAGAATTCCACCGTACATTCCATCATCTCCTTACCTTTGGGTTCGTTCAGAATCTTCGCCAAGTCTTCCCTAACTTATGGTTTTTCTTTTTTTTTTTTTATCTTTGTCCTTGTAGTCAGGCACACGCGGATTCCAGAGAAGGGGCCTTGCCCGGACCAACTCCATTAATTTTTGTCTTTTTAGTCATCCATCCTGCATGTGAGGAGAATTGAAATGGCCAATGATAACCAGGAACTTCAACTTCATGCGTCGGAAAAAAAAGTGGACAGTCCCACTTCTCCGCTCACGCGTGCACCGTGAACAATGAAACAGCGTGAAGCGTGAGTGGAGTTGTATGGCCCTGCGCAAGAGAGGACTCGTCTGGTCAGTTTTCTAATCATGCGTGAGGCGTGAAGCATGAGACGCGAGGCGTGAGTTTCTGTGGCCCAGCAACCTTAGACACCAGACAGAACAGATGTGAAGTGAACACAAAAGTGACCTCCTCACCTTACACCGCAACCAAACTTCACACCTGGTCATTTACACCTTTCACACCCACAGACGTGCGTGTGGGCGATGGAGGGGAGAGGCAAAAAGGGGGTCAGAGCCCTGAAGGGGTGTGGGCGGGGGATGGGGAGGAGGGAGGAGTGACAAGGAAGAGAGGGAGGGGAGGGCTGAATCAACAAGGGGAGGTGATGAGCGGCACGCGACCTTTTGTGAATGGACAGGCCAGGTCAACAGACGGTCACTGCAAGGGGCCACAGACCACGCTGGTAGAGACGGGGGCCAGCATCTTTCATTGAATGAAGAGGGTGGAGGGGGGGGGGGGGTTGGAGAGAAAGAAGAAAGACAAAAGAAAAAAGTTACTGGTGGGGGGGGGGGGGCGTAGAGGGAAGAAATTATGAGGATGAAAGCAAGAAAAGGAAAGGAAAAACGGGGGGTGGGGGGTGGGGGTGGATGGGGGAGGGAGTGCACGCATTTAGATACGCACGCACGCATGCACAAAAACGTAACAGATGCACGCTGGTGGAGACGGGGACCAACACCTTTCATTGAGTGTAGGAGGGGGGGGGGGGGAGAGATGAAAAGAAAAAGAAAAGAAAAAAATTAGGGGGAGGGGCGAGGGAAGAAAGAAAGAGGATAAAAACAAGAAAAGAAAAAATGGGGGGGGGGGGCGGGGGAGGGGAGGGGGGAACGCACGCATTGAGATACGCACGCACGAACGCATGCACAAAAACATAACAGACAGACACACGCACATAATTATACTCACGTGCGCGCCCACGTGTGCGCCACACACACACACACACTCAAAACACACACACTCTCACACACACACACACACAACACAACTCACACAACACAACACACAACAACACATACACACACACACATAACACCACACACACACATACACACACACACACATACACACACACACACACACACACACACACACACACACACACACACACACACACACACCACACACACACACACACACAGAATTTGTTTTTGAGTTGCTGAAGAAGTTCATCACACTCAGACACAAAGTTCCATATGCGCTGTACCCAAACCTGCCGGCACTTCTTTGGCAAGGTCTTGAAATGGAAAGAGTGGGGGTAGGACCTAGTTAACAAGAAACACCACGAGGGTGCTGGATAGGACCCACAGCACCAATGCCTCACCACTCTCCGGACAATCATCTCCCAAGCTCCCGACGCCACTCGATAGTCATTTCATGAAGCGAACGGGAGGCTGTCCATGCGTTGTCATTTCATCAAGCGAACGGGAGGCTGTCCATGCGTTGTCATTTCATCAAGCGAACGGGAGGCTGTCCATGCGTTGTCATTTCATCAAGCGAACGGGAGGCTGTCCATGCTTTGTCATTTCATCAAGCGAACGGGAGGCTGTCCATGCGTTGTCATTTCATCAAGCGAACGGGAGGCTGTCCATGCGTTGTCATTTCATCAAGCGAACGGGAGGCTGTCCATGCGTTGTCATTTCATCAAGCGAACGGGAGGTTGTCCATGCGTTGTCATTTCATCAAGCGAACGGGGGGCTGTCCATGCGTTGTCATTTCATCAAGCGAAGGGGGGCTGTCCATGTGTTGTCATTTCATCAAGCGAAGGGGGGCTGTCCATGCTTTGTCATTTCATCAAGCGAACGGGGGGCTGTCCATGTGTTGTCATTTCATCAAGCGAACGGGGGGCTGTCCATGTGTTGTCATTTCATCAAGCGAAGGGGGGCTGTCCATGTGTTGTCATTTCATCAAGCGAAGGGGGGCTGTCCATGCTTTGTCATTTCATCAAGCGAACGGGGGGCTGTCCATGCTTTGTCATTTCATCAAGCGAACGGGAGGCTGTCCATGCGTTGTCATTTCATCAAGCGAACGGGAGGCTGTCCATGCTTTGTCATTTCATCAAGCGAACGGGAGGCTGTCCATGCGCTGTCATTTCATCAAGCGAACGGGAGGCTGTCCATGCGTTGTCATTTCATCAAGCGAACGGGAGGCTGTCCATGCGCTGTCATTTCATCAAGCGAACGGGGGGGCTGTCCATGTGTTGTCATTTCATCAAGCGAACGGGGGGGGGGGCTGTCCATGCGTTATCATTTCACTAAGCGAACGCGGGCGGGGGGTGGGGGGGGGGGCTGTCCATGCGTTGTCATTTCATCAAGCGAACGGGGGGGGGGGGGGGTGGCTGTCCATGCGTTGTCATTTCATCAAGCGAACGGGAGGCTGTCCATGCGTTGTCATTTCATCAAGCGAAAGGGGGGCTGTCCATGCGTTGTCATTTCATCAAGCGAACGGGGGGGGGGGGGGGGGGGTG
>JAPXFY010004617.1:15000-17418 GCA_030674185.1 Monoplex corrugatus | reverse complement strand
GGTTTTAACAACATTTGTCTGTATGGAAAAAGGAAGCGGTTCCTCCAGATTTACAATAGGAAGGACGATATGATTTTTGTGTGTGTGTGTGATAATCATCGTAAGGATATACCTCTTACCAAACTACCCACAAGCCACCTATCAACCTACTTATTAGTCTACATATCATCTACCAACCGACATACGACCTATCCATCTATCTACCAACCACCAACCTTGCCTATCTGCCAACTTCAATATCTACCAATCTACCTGTCAGTCTGCTTACCTGCCAACCTACCTGCCAACTCACTAGCATATCCACTTACCCACCTACCAAACTATCAACCTCCAAGCTCACCTATCTGCCTACCAGTCCACCTACTTACTAACCTACCTATCTAGCTACTGACCTACCTACCTACTTACCTACCTATCTGCCTACCTACTAACCTACTTACCTACCTACCAACCTATCACCTACCAACCCATTTATCTATTCACCTACCAACCCACTTTCCAACCTACCTACCTACTGACCTACCTATCTACACATCCGGAAAGCTGTTTGTCTGATCAATGCCAGTTTGATGACTGTTCGTTCATCCTGTCTGGGTTGTCTGTCAAGCGCTGTTTTAGCAGCCAAGAGATGAGGTATTAAACAGTGGAGTTGATGGGGCCATAGGACCGTAGTCACGATCGTACGAGTCTTTTTGTCCACATAAAAGTCGACCTACGTGAACTTGGAGGAAATGGGAAAAGCACTTATGTTGTCGATGGTGAATTAGTTAGTCACTGATCAGTTAAAGTCTCGATTGTTTGAAGTATAGTTTACTCTCTGCTTTCCTCATCCTCCCTCCTTTGTTTGATTTTAATGCCTTCTTCTTTTCCTTTGTTTCTATGCCTATAATACAATATACACTCTGCTCTTCCTCTTCCCCGTCCTTTGTTTGTTCTTAATGATATTTTTTTATTTCTTTCTTTTCCTTTGACTTCTTTTTATCTACAAATATTACCCCCTGTGGAGATGCCAGTGGCTCTTTCAGTATAAACAGTATCCCCACTTTCTGGAAATATTGTGCTAGAAATTTCTTCTTTTCTGCCACTCCCTTTGTGTCTTTCTTCCTCCTTTGCTTTCTGTCAATTCTTCCTATCATTTCCTGCCTTGCTGGTCCATTCACCTGTATGTGTTCGATAAAGTCTTACTATCTATATACTATATTCCATTCACCTGTATATGTTCGATAAATTCTTATTATCTATCTACCTATCTGTCTGTCTGTCTGTGTCTGTCTATCTATCTGTTTGTCTGTCTGTCTATATCTATCTATCTACCTATCTATCTATCTATCTATTTATCTGTCTGTCTGTCTCTCTGTCCGTCTGTCTATCTATCGATCACCATATCTCTTTTTCTCAACGTTACTATAATTATTGATATATCTCATACTATTGTAGCTCATTTGTATTAACACAGTTTTTCTTTGGATAGTAGAATGTGTTTGTATTGGTGTAGGCCCTCCATGGTGCAGGCCGTATACAAAACAAAAAAAAACAAAAAAACAAAAAATCGCCAAAAACAAAACAAAACAAAAAAAAAAACCTTTAATTTTAATGTTCATATGCTACTTGTCTCGAAAATAAAGATATGTGCTCTCTCTCTCTCTCTCTCTCTCTCTCTCTCTCTCTCTCTCTCTCTCTCTCTCTCTCTCTCTCTCTCTCTCCCTCTCTCTCTCTCTCTCATCTGAGTCTCTGTCTGTCTGTCTGTTTGTCTGTCTGTTTGTCTGTCTCTCTCTGTCTCTGTCTCTGTCTCTCTCTCTCTCTCTCTCTCTCATTTGAGTCTCTGTCTGTCTGTCTGTTTGTCTGTCTGTCTGTCTCTCTCTCTCTCTCTCTCTCTCTCTCTCTCTCTCTCCGACACTTTTCACTTACGACAGGAAACAGAAATAGGCGTCCAGTCTGTCAAGACAAACAAGAAAATAAAGACACAATCCATTCAAGTGTCCGCTGTACAATTAATAAGATCAGACACAACTTTATATCCTTGTTATCTCTGCTAGCGACGACTTGGAAGAAATGCTCATTACTGCTCTGGCAAACGATTCTCCAGGAACTATTCTTAAACACAGCTACATTTCTTTGTCGCTGCTTTCATGGAGCGAGAAAACTGCAAAATATTGCGATTGCAGTAACGTGCAGCATTACGGATCTAAATTCTGCCAAAGTTGAGATAGAACGATTACGTGTGATTAATTCTTTACTATCTATGTAAGATGATTGTTGGATTTGAGTGTCTATTATTGTCTTCATTGACAAACATGTGTCTCTTGATCGTCGTGTCGTCAGAGCTAAATATGTCTCTTGATTTTTCCCATATGAACAGAGCTGTCGGTTTATGTTCACTAAAATTGCGACTTCTCTTTCCCAAGTCCTATACGTTGG
>JAPXFY010004616.1:0-17420 GCA_030674185.1 Monoplex corrugatus | reverse complement strand
TAAATGTATGAATAAATCAGAAAGTCAATCTGTGAGTGGGTCAGTAAATTGGGTATTCATTCATCAACTAAGTCAATAAATCGCTATTCAGTCAGCAACAAAGTCAATATATTGGGTATTCAGTCAGCCACTAAGTCAACACATCGGTTTTCAGTCAGCAACTAGGTCAATATATTGGGTATTCAGTCAGCAACTTAGTAAATCAGATATTAAGTCACCAACTAAGTCAGTCAGTCAGTCAGTCAGTCAGTCCCTCGGTAATTAACCCTCTTAGCTTCGTTACGACCGTAGCCGACAGTTCCGCCTGCACTGCCTAGCGCTTCGTTACGGCCGTACCCGACCGTAAAAGTCGGCCACGAGCATGGGCTATTTTGATCATGCACTGATCATGTGTTTCTGGCCCAGGGAGACTGACAATTGGTCAAACATTCTTGGTATCATCCAATGAGATGATCTTGGGAAAATTAGCACTACACACACATCCATTCACTTATGCTTGGGCGTGAAATGTGGTTGGGGTATTTTCATTCATGCCTCGTAGCGTGTGAAAAAATGGCGATGCCCTTTGTAGCAGACGGTTTTCAGGATACAGATAATTCTCCAGATTATTCAGAGGAGGAATTAAATACTACTGTTCGTAAATTACGAAAACACGAAGAAGATGTAGCTGAGTCAGATATTGAGGTTTGTGAGGGGGAAGATGATGAAAACTGTGATTTATTAGAGCAGACTGACACAGAAGATAATGCGCCGCTGACCGCATTCCAGCGAATGTGGCACCAATCTCTGGTTTCTGCTGACAGTAAAGAAATTTGATCTCTGGGTCGGACTAACTTGTATACTGCCAGCTGATGCCAAACTTTTAGATTATTTCTTTTTGTTTTTGTACAGACAATTAGTAAAGTGTATTATGAACATTGAATGTAGTTTTGTAGTGGAAAGAAAAATAATGATAAAAACTACCTGAACAATACCTGAGGAGCACTTGGTGACATTTGGTGACCACTGTGAGTACTATCACATGGAAATGCTGCTAGACACTTTTGCTAGGCCATGCTCTAATTCATTACTCATCTATATGTGTTGTGGTCACGTATAGGTGTGCTTCTCTTGTTTTCATACATATGCCACTTATTTATTCATGTTTGGTGACATCTTGGTGACAATGACATGACAAGCAGTGGTTAGAAAGACATACTCACTTGGATATGGAAGTAAAGCATGTTTACCGACACCTGACAAATTTCTAGCTTTATATCTGATCAGACATGCTCACAGTGTACTCATGAACAGAGTAACCCTATTTTGGGGGGAAAAGCTTCAGAAAATTCGAAATCTAGGGGCAGTCCAGCTCTCTAGAATGCAAATACAAGAGGGTTAAGGAAGGTTCATACATATCCATCGATGTTGTGCACTGATATTTTACTTTCATATGCATAGAATGTCAGTCAGTCATTTGGTTATGGTTAGTAAGTAAGTAAGTGAGTAAGTAAGTAAATAAATAAGTAAATGAAGTTTGTACACATCTACCAATGTTGTGCGCTGATATTTTATTTTCATATGCAAAGTGCTGGGAATGGAGAAGCAAAGATAGCGCGCACACACACACACACACACACACACACACAAAAGTACACACACACACACACACACACACAAGCACGTATACACACACAAAAGCACCCACACACAGAGCACACACACACACACATACAAGTGAGCACACACACACACACATACAAGTGTCCACACACATACAAGTGCGCACGCACACACACACACACACACACACACACACACACGCATACATGCCCACACACACATTTATATTTCAGTTTCCTACAAAGAGGGACAGAGGAAACACAAGCATATAAACATAAGTACAAACACACACAGACACAAACATGCATGCACAAACACAAAAATCCACATGAACACCGACTCCCTCCCATACACACTTATCCATGCAGGCAAGAACATAACCTACACACACAGATTAACATAAACATAAGCATAAACTTGTACATATCACACACACACACACACACGCACACCCAACACATCGTCACACTCACACACAAACACACCACCACCAAAACAAACAGTGAACACACACACACAGTTCTCTTCCTTACCTCATCTTTCATCCTCTTCAGTTGCCATAGCAACTTGCCATCAAGCTGGGCCATTGCATGAATACATCTGAAAATATCAATCAATCAATCAATCAATCAACCAGCACCTGACATCATCAAATGTCTTATGTTGTCACTGTCTGCCTGATCTAAGTTCTTGTCACACTGCCACTGTCTGCCTTATCAAATATCTTGCCACTGCCTGCCTTAACTAATGTCTTTTCACACTGCCACTGTCTGCCTTATCAAACGTCACATTGCCACTGCCTGCCTTATCATATGTCTTGTCACAATGCCACTGTCTGCCTTATCAAATGTAATGTCTTGCCACATTACCACTATCTCTCACCTCACCTGTCTCACCTGTCGGCGTCACCGGGAACAGTGTTGGCCGCTGCACATGATGTCCTCACAAGTTGCCTCCAGCACTCTCGATCTTGGCTAAGTCTGACCACCTCCTGGAGTTTCTTGCCACTGATGTTTGTGATGTTTCTAGCAAGTGATGCAGGTGGCCGTCCTCTGTTTCTCTTTCCTTCCACTTTACCTTGGAGGACAGTGGACATCAAGTCTGTTCTCTCATTACGGATTGACCACTATCTGCCTTATCAAATTTAATGTCTTGCCACATTACCACCGTCTTCCTTATCAAATTTCTCAGGAACAAAAACACTCACGCATATCTGCCTTATCAAATTTCTCAGGAACAGAAACACTCACGCATATCTGCCTTATCAAATTTCTCAGGAACAGAAACACTCACGCATATCTGCCTTATCAAATTTCTCAGAAACAGAAACACTCACGCATATCTGCCTTATCAAATTTCTCAGGAACAGAAACACTCACGCATATCTGCCTTATCAAATTTCTCAGGAACAGAAACACTCACGCATATCTGCCTTATCAAATTTCTCAGGAACAGAAACACTCACGCATCAAGCTGATGATGTATAAGCCACTGAGTGACATCATCGCGAGACATTCCATGCGTCGTATGCAATGCCACACTGTGATTGGTCAATCGGTGTGGGTTTCCAGAATGCACTGTTCCTGCCGCTTCTGCTGTAATACTTCCGTCTGGTTCCTCTGTTTTAGAAGACAGCAAAAGAATAAAATGACTGGGGAATGATGTCCCACTTTGTGACACTTCAAGAATAAAATATAGGGGAATACAGACAGATACACACATCACACAAGAGTAAAATAAATGGGGAATACAGACAGATACACACACCACACAACAGTAAAATAAAATAAATGGGGAATACAGACAGATACACACACCACACAAGAGTAAAATAAATGGGGAATACAGACAGATACACACACCACACAAGAATAAAATAAATGGGGAATGCAGACAGATACACACACCACACGACAGTAAAATAAATGGGGAATACAGACAGATACACACACCACACAAGAGTAAAATAAATGGGGAATACAGACAGATACACACACCACACAACAGTAAAATAAATGGGGAATACAGACAGACACACCACACAACAGTAAAATAAATGGGGAATACAGACAGATACACACACCACACAACAGTAAAATAAATGGGGAATACAGACAGATACACACACCACACAACAGTAAAATAAATGGGGAATACAGACAGATACACACACCACACGACAGTAAAATAAATGGGGAATACAGACAGATACACACACCACACAACAGTAAAATAAATGGGGAATACAGACAGATACACACACACACACAACAGTAAAATAAATGGAATACAGACAGATACACACACACACACAACAGTAAAATAAATGGGGAATACAGACAGATACACACACACACAACAGTAAAATAAATGGGGAATACAGACAGATACACACACCACACAACAGTAAAATAAAATAAATGGGGAATACAGATAACACACACAACAGTAAAATAAATAAATGGGGAATACAGACAGATACACACACAACAGTAAAATAAATGGGGAATACAGACATACACACACCACACAACAGTAAAATAAAATAAATGGGGAATACAGATACACACACCACACAACAGTAAAATAAATGGGGAATACAGATGATACATACACCACACAACAGTAAAATAAATGGGGAATACAGACAGATACACACACCACACAACAGTAAAATAAATGGGGAATACAGAATACACACACCACACAACAGTAAAATAAATGGGGAATACAGATACACACACAACAACAGTAAAATAAATGGGGAATACAGACAGATACACACACCACACAGACAGTAAAATAAATGGGGAATACAGACAGATACACACACCACACAACAGTAAAATAAATGGGGAATACAGATACACACACCACACAACAGTAAAATAAATGGGGAATACACAGATACACACACCACACAACAGTAAAATAAATGGGGAATACAGACAGATACACACACCACACAACAGTAAAATAAATAAATGGGGAATACAACAGATAACACACCACACAACAGTAAAATAAATGGGGAATACAGACAGATACACACCACCACCAACAGTAAAATAAATGGGGAATACAGACAGATACACACACCACACAACAGTAAAATAAATGGGGAATACAGATACACACACACACAACAGTAAAATAAATGGGGAATATAGACAGATACACATACCACACAACAGTAAAATAAATGGGGAATACAGACAGATACACACACCACACAACAGTAAAATAAATGGGGAATACAGACAGATACACACACCCACACAACAGTAAAATAAATGGGGAATACAGTATACACACCCACACAACAGTAAAATAAATGGGGAATACAGACAGATACACACACCACACAACAGTAAAATAAATGGGGAATACAGACAGATACACACACCACACGACAGTAAAATAAATGGGGAATACAGACAGATATACACACCACACAACAGTAAAATAAATGGGGAATACAGACAGATACACACACCACACAACAGTAAAATAAATGGGGAATACAGACAGATACACACACCACACAACAGTAAAATAAATGGGGGAATACAGACAGATACACACACCACACAACAGTAAAATAAATGGGGAATACAGATAGATACACACACCACAACAGTAAAATAAATGGGGAATACAGACAGATACACACCACACAACAGTAAAATAAATGGGAATACAGACAGATACACACACCACACAACAGTAAAATAAATGGGGAATACAGATAGATACACCACCACATGACAGTAAAATAAATGGGGAATACAGACAGATACACAACCACACGACAGTAATAAATGGGATACAGATACATACACCACACAACAGTAAAATAAATGGGGAATACAGACAGATACACACACCACACAACAGTAAAATAAATGGGGAATACAGACAGATACACACACCACACGACAGTAAAATAAATGGGGAATACAGACAGATACACACACCACACAACAGTAAAATAAATGGGAATACAGACAGTACACACACCACACAACAGTAAAATAAATGGGGAATGCAGACAGATACATACACCACACAACAGTAAAATAAATGGGGAATACAGACAGATACACACACCACACGACAGTAAAATAAATGGGGAATACAGATACACACACCATACAACAGTAAAATAAATGGGGAATACAGATAGATACACACACCACACAAAAGTAAATGGGGAATACAGACAGATACACACACCACACGACAGTAAAATAAATGGGGAATACAGACAGATACACACACCACACAACAGTAAAATAAATGGGGAATAAAGACAGATACACACACCACACAACAGTAAAATAAATGGGGAATACAGATACATACACCACACGACAGTAAAATAAATGGGGAATACAGATACACCACCACACAACAGTAAAATAAATGGGGAATACAGACAGATACACACACCACACAACAGTAAAATAAATGGGGAATACACACAGATACACACACCACACAACAGTAAAATAAATGGGGAATGCAGACAGATACACACACCACACAACAGTAAAATAAAATAAATGGGGAATACAGACAGATACACACAAAAAGTTAAATAAATGTGGAATATATACAGATATACACACCACCACTCTCCCTCTCTACCTTTTGTCTGAATTTCTCTGCAATGTTTCTTAGATAATAGTAAAGACATTTATAAGGTACTATATCCTGATGTATAAATCAAATCAAAATGCACACTCTTGTCATTCACTAAAACATTCACTCACAATGACAATGACAACTTAAGGGTACAACATGCACACTGGGAGGAGAAGGAGTGGGATATAGGGGTTTGGATATAGGGGGAAAATCACTTCTGGACCAAAAAATAGGCCTATGTCTTCAAGTTGTACTGGATGATGAAGGGGAAAAATCACATGTGGACAAAAAGGTAGGCCTATGTCTTCAAGTTGGATGGATTGTGTGATGAAGAGGAAAATCATTTGTGGACAAAAAGACTTGTCTTCAAGTCGGACAGGGTGATGACGGGGAAAATCATTTGTGGACAAATAGGTAGGCCTATGTCTTCAAATTGGACTGTGTGATGAAGGAGAAATATCACTTGTGGACAAAAAAACGTATGTCTTCAAGTTGGACTGGATGATAAAGGGGAATATCACTTGAGGACAAAAAGACTTATGTCTTCAAATTGGATGGATTGTGTGATAAAGAGGAAAATCACTTGTGGACAAATAGGTAGGCCTATGTCTTCAAATTGGACTGTGTGATGAAGGGGAAAATCACTTGTGGACAAATAGGTAGGCCTATGTCTTTAAGTCGGACAGGGTGATGAAGGGGAATATCACTTGTGGACAAATAGGTAGGCCTATGTCTTCAAATTGGATGGATTGTGTGATGAAGAGGAAAATCACTTGTGGACAAATAGGTAGGCCTATGGTCTTTAAGTCGGACAGGGTGATGAAGGGGAATATCACTTGTGGACAAATAGGTAGGCCTATGTCTTTAAGTCGGACAGGGTGATGAAGGGGAATATCACTTGTGGACAAATAGGTAGGCCTATGTCTTCAAATTGGATGGATTGTGTGATGAAGAGGAAAATCACTTGTGGACAAATAGGTAGGCCTATGGTCTTTAAGTCGGACAGGGTGATGAAGGGGAATATCACTTGTGGACAAATAGGTAGGCCTATGTCTTTAAGTCGGACAGGGTGATGAAGGGGAATATCACTTGTGGACAAATAGGTAGGCCTATGTCTTCAAATTGGATGGATTGTGTGATGAAGAGGAAAATCACTTGTGGACAAATAGGTAGCCTATGTCTTTAAGTCGGACTGGGTGATGAAGAGGAAAATCACTTGTGGACAAATAGGTAGCCTATGTCTTTAAGTCGGACAGGGTGATGAAGGGGAAAATCACTTGTGGACAAATAGGTAGGCCTATGTCTTCAAGTCAGACAGGGTGATGAAGGGGAATATCACTTGTGGACAAATAGGTAGGCCTATGTCTTCAAGTCAGACAGGGTGATGAAGGGGAATATCACTTGTGGACAAATAGGTAGGCCTATGTCTTCAAGTCGGACTGGGTGATGAAGGGGAATATCACTTGTGGACAAATAGGTAGGCCTATGTCTTCAAGTCAGACAGGGTGATGAAGGGGAATATCACTTGTGGACAAATAGGTAGGCCTATGTCTTCAAATTGGATGGATTGTGTGATGAAGAGGAAAATCACTTGTGGACAAATAGGTAGGCCTATGTCTTCAAGTCGGACTGGGTGATGAAGGGGAATATCACTTGTGGACAAATAGGTAGGCCTATGTCTTCAAATTGGATGGATTGTGTGATGAAGAGGAAAATCACTTGTGGACAAATAGGTAGGCCTATGTCTTCAAGTCAGACAAGGTGATGAAGGGGAATATCACTTGTGGACAAATAGGTAGGCCTATGTCTTCAAGTCAGACAGGGTGATGAAGGGGAATATCACTTGTGGACAAATAGGTAGGCCTATGTCTTCAAGTCGGACTGGGTGATGAAGGGGAATATCACTTGTGGACAAATAGGTAGGCCTATGTCTTCAAGTCGGACTGGGTGATGAAGGGGAATATCACTTGTGGACAAATAGGTAGGCCTATGTCTTCAAATTGGATGGATTGTGTGATGAAGAGGAAAATCACTTGTGGACAAATAGGTAGGCCTATGTCTTCAAGTCAGACAGGGTGATGAAGGGGAATATCACTTGTGGACAAATAGGTAGGCCTATGTCTTCAAGTCAGACAGGGTGATGAAGGGGAATATCACTTGTGGACAAATAGGTAGGCCTATGTCTTCAAATTGGATGGATTGTGTGATGAAGAGGAAAATCACTTGTGGACAAATAGGTAGGCCTATGTCTTCAAATTGGACAGGGTGATGAAGGGGAATATCACTTGTGGACAAATAGGTAGGCCTATGTCTTCAAATTGGACTGTGTGATGAAGGAGAATATCACTTGTGGACAAAAAAATGTATGTCTTCAAGTTGGACTGGATGATAAAGGGGAATATCACTTGTGGACAAAAAGACTTATGTCTTCAAATTGGATGGATTGTGTGATAAAGAGGAAAATCACTTGTGGACAAAAAGACTTATTTGGACTGTGTGATGAAAGGGAAAATCACTTGTAGACAAAAAGATATATGTCTTCAAATTGGACTGGTTGATAAAAGGGAAAATCACTTGTGGACAAAAAGACGTGTCTTCAAGTTGGACTGGTCGATGAAGGGGAAAATCATTTCTGGACAAAAAGATTATGTCTTCAAGTTGGACTGTGTGATGAAGGGGAAAATCACTTGTGGACAAAACGGTAGGCCTATGTCTTCAAGTTGGTGTTAACAAAAAGTATACATGCACAATGTTCTCACTGTCTGGCCCACACTGTGCAGGCATTATATTGCTGCACAGTCTACATTCTCTGCCCTATGTGGGTCACACCATGTCAGCAGTTCAATGTCTTTTCCCCAGAGTGTGCATGCTGGGTATTTCTGTGTTTCCCTAAGCTACCATGGTGAGCTACCTGAATCTGACATGCACACACCCACATTCCCATGCTTTCTCTTTCTGAGACATGCATATGCGCACACACACACACACAATTTTCTCAATCTCTCTGTGTCACAAAAGTACACACACACACACAGTTTCTCTCTCTCAATGACATGCATATGTACACACACACCCATCCCTTTCAACATTCTGTCACCCTCATAAACACAAACATACAGTGCCCCCCCCCCCCCCCCTTTCTTTCCAATCCCTAAACTGACCAACTGAATCCTGCGAATGTGAAAACTGCCCACGTCCACGTAGCTCCTTTAGAAGTCCTTGCATAGACTTCTCAAAGGGATATTTTCCGCTGAAATCAAAGAACAGCTTTGCTCCAAGGATTGCTCCCAGCCAGCCATCTGGTCGGTATTTCTTTTGCATCATGAGGGGGATGTAGTCTTTGCGTAACTGGAATGTATATTCTGCCTCTGTATATACACAAAGTTAAAGATGATTTATTATCTGGGCACTGCCTCTGTGCACACACAAAGATAGAGATGATTTATTATCTGGACACTGCCTCTGTGCACACACAAAGACAGAGATGATTTATTATCTGGACACTGCCTCTGTGCACACACAAAATTAAAGATGATTTATTATCTGGACACTGCCTCTGTGCACACACAAAGATAGAGATGATTTATTATCTGGACACTGCCTCTGTGCACACAATGATAAAGATGATTTATTATCTGGACACTGCCTCTGTGCACACACAATGATAAAGATGATTTATTATCTGGACACTGCCTCTGTGCACACACAATGATAAAGATGATTTATTATCTGGACACTGCCTCTGTGCACACACAATGATAAAGATGATTTATTATCTGGACACTGTCCCTGTGCACACACAATGATAAACATGATTTATTATCTAGACAATGCCTCTGTGTTCACACAACGATAAAGATAATTTACTATCTGGACATCGCCTCTGTGCTCACACAATGATAAAGATGATTTATTATCTGGACACTGTCTCTGTGCACACACAATGATAAACATGATTTATTATCTAGACAATGCCTCTGTGTTCACACAACGATAAAGATAATTTACTATCTGGACATCGCCTCTGTGCTCACACAATGATAAAGATGATTTATTATCTGGACACTGTCTCTGTGCACACACAATGATAAACATGATTTATTATCTAGACAATGCCTCTGTGTTCACACAACGATAAAGATAATTTACTATCTGGACATCGCCTCTGTGCTCACACAATGATAATTTACTATCTGGACATCGCCTCTGCGCTCACACAACGATAAAGATGATTATTCGGACATCGTCTCTGTGCACACACAAAGATAAGATACAAATAACTGTATGACTGGAATGTACATTCTGCCTTGTGTGCATACAAAAAGACAAGATACAGATGATCTGGACAACACACACATTTTACCGCAGATCTGCACTTCTTCATTATCAACAGAACATAGTATTTCTACAGCTTCATTATCATCTAAACATTGTGTGGCTGGAATTATAGTCTGTGCCTCTGTGCACAACACAAAGATAAAGATGATTCACCGTGTGGAAATTACAGACATTGTAAAGATAATGTCAAGCTTCATGGAACATCAAAAACATTCTGGTCCTGAAAATCACAAATCAAAATGAAAAGTCAGAGACAGACGCTGACAATCACTGAACACGGATGTGTGATGGGAGCTTCTTGTCAGCAACAAACAGGACCTCACAGCACATGACCTCCACTTACCCTACAGCAACAGGCACAGCCATCTGATCAACCACACTGTCTGATTAAGACCTCAGGAAAGGTCGGGGGGGGGGGGGGGGGGGAACTTCCGCAACTGACAACTTTGGCAACAATCTGTTTATTTTCGTGAGTCATCATCATTTACAGAGCTCTCCAGCTTTTTTAAATGCAGCTTAGAATTCTGTAATATCTACTTAGAAAATGTTACAAAAATTACACAAATGTTATAACTCTGAGTGCACACACACACACACACACACATATGCAATTCCATCCTTGTCAATATCAAATAGTTCTTTCACAGATACACATAAGGACATACAGATGATGCAATTCCATCCTTGTCAATATCCGTATCTGTATCTGTAGAATACGTCGCTGTCGCCAAGATTTATGGCATTATCGCGAGGGGTGGGGGTGTGCGAAGTTTAGCAGGTTCACTGTTGGGATGTTCATCATCATCAGTCCCGTAGTCTGGTTGACCGTTGGGGCACCATTGAAGATTTTGCAACCAACTTCCTCCACTCCTCACGGTCCTCAGCTTTCCGCAGAATGATATTCCATTCAAGGCCAGTCCACTCTCTGATATTGTCTTCCCATCTTTTTCTCTGTCTGCCTCTTCGTCTCCCTCCCTGAACTGTTCCCTGCAAGACGGTCTTGGCCAGTCCAGATGATCGTGTGACGTGCCCGTACCACCTCAGTTTGCGTCTTTTCACTGAGGTCAGGAGGTCTTCATACGGCCCGATGGCGTTTTCAATTCGGGTTTTCACTTCTTTATTGGTTATATGATCTATGTACGAGATACCAAGGAGTTTGCGGAAGCATCTCATCTCCATTGCCTGTATCCTTCTTTCAATGTCTGCTGTTATGGTCCATGTTTCGCATGCATACAAAAATATTGACATGACCAGGGAACGCATCAGTCTGATCTTGGAGCCGATTGCGATATTCTTGTCGTTCCAGATGACTTTTAGCTTGGTCATTGCAGCTGTGGTCTGTGCAATCCTGGAAAGTACCTCGGGCTTTGATCCTTCATCTGATACTATAGCTCCCAGATATTTAAATCTATGGACGGTCTCAAGTTTCTTGTTGTCTATGGTAATGTCAGTGCTGATGCCATTGGTATTATTTGTCATCAACTGGGTTTTCTCTGCACTGATCTGCATGCCATATGATGTGGAGGCCTCATCAAGATGTTTTATCAAGCTGACTAGCTCTTGCTCTTGCCCAGCTAGTCCGTCAATGTCGTCGGCAAAACGCAAGTTTGTGATTGTTCTACCTCCGATGCTGACTGTTCCCTCGTGGTCTTCAAGTGCGTCAGCCATTATTCTCTCTAAGAAGATGTTGAAGAGAGTGGGGGAGAGCAGGCATCCTTGGCGTACTCCAACTGTGGTTCGGAACCATTCGCCTATGTTGTTGTCATGGTAGACTGCACTGGTCGCCTTTTCGTAGAGGCATTCTATGGTTCTGATCAGGTTGGCATTGATGTTGTACAGCCTCATGGTTGCCCACAAGGCTGCGTGCCAAACTCTGTCGAATGCCTTCTTGAAGTCCACGAAGACGTGGTAAAGGCCTTGCTGGTGTTGCAGGTATTTCTCACAGAGCAATCTGAGGTTGAAAATTTGCTCTGTGGTACTTCTTCCTGGTCTGAAACCTGCCTGCTCTTCTTTTATTATCTCCTCAGCTTGTGGCTTCAGTCTACTCAGAAGGATTTTTAGCATGACCTTACTTGGATGGCTGATCAGGCTGATGGTACGGTAGTTTTGGCATAGTTGTAGGTTGCCTTTCTTCGTGTAGGGGGCTCTGGATAGAGGTAGTACCTTTGATGTCTGGCTGCTGCACTCTACCTGGTAGGGTGGACGGGCATCACTGGTCCTTGTCCATCCTCTAAATCTCTCACGTGCTGGCTCCAAGCGCCACACCCCGGGACCTCGCCTCAGCAGGCGTGCCAAACCATGTGAGGGGGTGATGTTAACACTGCATCACTGGGCGAATAACCTCCACGATGCAGGTTACCGGCCAAGGCGGACGAAGTTCCGCAAGGAACTCAACGGCTATGTGTTCAAGACCAAGGCGAACCACCTAGATGGAGGACGTCGGCTGTGGTCTGGCATGGAGAGGGATGGGCCCCGCCATGCGACATTGCCCAAGACACACTAAATGAAGATTACAACCGCAACTCAATCCATACCGGCCCGGTCGTCGCCCGGAACAAGGACCGCGCCTTCCGTCGCTGGCCATCAGGGCGGAGGTGAAAAGTATGTGACTGATGGACCAAAATCCCTACGTACAAGAAAAAATGTTAACAGTCTTTTAAAGCTTTCAAGGGTTGGTGCTCTCACGATGTTTTCTTCCAGATGGTTCCAGTCTCTTACTGTACTAACAAAGAATGACTGTTTGAACTGCTCTGTCTGGCATCTGCTGACTTGGAATGTTCTCAAATGGTTCTTTCACAGATATACACATAAGGACATACAGATGATCCAATTCCATCCTTGTCAATATCAAACAGTTCTTTTACAGATACACACAAGGACACAGCAGATGATGCAATTCCATCCTTTATATTTCTCAGACATAACTCACCACTTCAACAGTTGGTATTCTTTATATTTCTCAGACATAACTCACCACTTCAACAGTTGGTATTCTTTATATTTCTCAGACATAACTCACCACTTCAACAGTTGCACTCTTTATCTTTCTCAGACATACACTCACCTGTTTGGCAGTTGTCGCTCTCTCTCAGATGTACACTCAGCTATTCAACAATTGACATTCTATTTATATTTCTTCAGATATACACTCACCTACTCCACAGCTGGCGCTCTCTTCCCATTTCTCAAACATATACTCACCTGTTCAACAGTTCGAAGTTCTCTTTCTCTTTTGCCAACATACACTCACCTGTTCCACAATTGCCACTCTTCATATTTCTAAGGCAGAAATTCACACGTTCATCAGTTGGCACTCTTTACATTTCTTGAAAATACACTTACCTGTTCGACAGTTGGCACACTCTTTATATTCCTTGAACACACACACATATGTTTGACAGTTGGCACTCTCTTTACATTTCTTGAACACATACTCACATGTTCGACAGTTGGCACTCTCTTTATATTCCTTGAAAATACACTTACCTGTACGACAGCAGGCACTCTCTTTACATTTCTTGAACAGACACTCACCTGTTCGACAGTTGGCACTCTCTTTGTATTTCTCAGACATGCAGACAAGGACGACGGCAGCGTTCTCCACAGCTTCTGCCATAGATTCCAACGTGGATCCTCCCATCTGTTCATAGTCTATCCAAATCCTGTAGCCTTCCGTCTGAAACAGTTTGCATAATGTGCAATTAATTTTGACACTAATGCATGGCATCGTACATCATAATACAATTTTGATATTAACACATTACACACCATCACATCACAAGACAGGCTGAAGATTAGGAAAATACAAGCAACATTTAGAGGATGCTTTAGAGGCAAGAGAAGTTACAGCACCTAGTCACAACGGAACACCTGGTAGACCCAGGCAGAAAACACTGGATAGATTTGCAGAGTGGCTGAGGACAGAGAGAATGGGAGATGTACTTGCAGCGACAAGGGATAGATACATATGGAGGGCCATGATTGAAAACACCATGCGGCAGGGCACATGATGACGACAGTGACGATCTATTTCACATTATGGGTTGATACCTATTTTACAAATTGTGGACTGATATCTATTTTACAACACCATGGATTGATAACTATTTTACAACACCATGGATTGATAACTATTTTACAACATTATGGATTGATAACTATTTTACAACATTATGGATTGATAACTATTTTACAACATTATGGATTGATATTTCCTTTACAACATTATGGGTTGATATCTATTTTACAACATTATGGATTGATATTTCCTTTACAACATTATGAGGTGATATCTATTTTACAACATTATGGATTGATATTTCCTTTACAACATTATGAGGTATCTATTTTACAACATTATGGGTTTTGATATTTCCTTTACAACATTATGAGGTGATATCTATTTTACAACATTATGGGTTGATATTTCCTTTACAACATTATGAGGTGATATCTATTTTACAACATTATGGGTTTTGATATTTCCTTTACAACATTATGAGATGATATCCATTTTACAACATTATGGGTTGATATTTACTTTATAACATTATGAGATGATGTCTATTTTACAACATTATGGGTTGATATTTACTTTATAACATTATGAGATGATATCCATTTTACAACATTATGGGTTGATATTTACTTTACAACATTATGAGATGATATCCATTTTACAACATTATGGGTTGATATTTACTTTACAACATTATGAGATGATATCCATTTTACAACATTATGGGTTGATATTTACTTTATAACATTATGAGATGATATCCATTTTACAACATTATGGGTTGATATTTACTTTATAACATTATGAGATGATGTCTATTTTACAACATTATGGGTTGATATTTACTTTACAACACTATGAGATGATATCCATTTTACAACATTATGGGTTGATATTTACTTTACAACATTATGAGATGATATCCATTTTACAATATTATGGGTTGATATTTACTTTACAACATTATGAGATGATATCCATTTTACAACATTATGGGTTGATATTTACTTTACAACATTATGAGATGATATCCATTTTACAACATTATGGGTTGATATTTACTTTATAACATTATGAGATGATATCCATTTTACAACATTATGGGTTGATATTTACTTTATAACATTATGAGATGATGTCTATTTTACAACATTATGGGTTGATATTTACTTTACAACACTATGAGATGATATCCATTTTACAACATTATGGGTTGATATTTACTTTACAACACTATGAGATGATATCCATTTTACAACATTATGGGTTGATATTTACTTTACAACACTATGAGATGATATCCATTTTACAACATTATGGGTTGATATTTACTTTACAACACTATGAGATGATGTCTATTTTACAATATTATGGGTTGATATTTACTTTACAACACTATGAGATGATATCCATTTTACAATATTATGGGTTGATATTTACTTTACAACACTATGAGATGATATCCATTTTACAACATTATGGGTTGATATTTACTTTACAACACTATGAGATGATATCCATTTTACAATATTATGGGTTGATATTTACTTTACAACACTATGAGATGATGTCTATTTTACAACATTATGGGTTGATATTTACTTTACAACATTATGAGATGATGTCTATTTTACAACATTATGGGTTGATATTTACTTTACAACACTATGAGATGATGTCTATTTTACAACATTATGGGTTGATATTTACTTTACAACACTATGAGATGATATCCATTTTACAATATTATGGGTTGATATTTACTTTACAACACTATGAGATGATGTCTATTTTACAATATTATGGGTTGATATTTACTTTACAACACTATGAGATGATATCTATTTTACAATATTATGAGCTGATATCTATTTTACAACATTATGTTCATACTGTGCTTCTGGCTCACAGAATATGAGCTGATGTGTATATTTACAGAATGGTATCAAGAATACTTACACGCAGTTTTTCACGTATCTGTTTAACCAATTCCTTTTCATTCCAGGAGTAACTGATGAAAATGTGACTTTTCGACTTCATGGCGCTTTTAGGACCTGAAATAAATGTAAACACAAAACAAACGAACAAATAATTCAATGAATAAGTAAGTAGGCTAAACAAGTGAACCTGAAGATCACGCAGCCAAATGCAAAACTAAACAAAAATAAACACATACATACATAAAATAAAACAAAAATCAATCAATAAAATAATTACTCCTGAGAGTAACAGTCTAGGATTTCATGGCACTGTTTGGACATGAACAGCAGAAGTTCCTTAGAGGAGAAGTCCGTCTCAAGCAAGCGTTTCAACCCTAAAGTTTTTACGATCTAAGATGACCAGGTCACATCCTTTATACCCCTCTGTTGTCCCCATTCTTTTTCCACCTAGGTTCAAACCCACACTTCCAAGGAGATCAGATGTCTGAAGGCCATGTCACCCTTGTGATAGAAATCTCAACCACATAGCTACCAGCTATCTGCTACAAAGATGGAGATTTTAAGCCTTATCAAGTTCACTTCTGTTCCTCCCTGACCAGATTCAGCTGGAACTCTCTGCTTCTGCCACTGCCATTAGACCAGTCCTTTAGGTTCCAAGTGGTTAAACTGATCATGTTCCTTTCACAGATGTTCTGCTGGTTTTCCCAACTAAAACACATATCACATCCACCCTGGCGGAGGTCAACAAATGGTGCGGTCCTTGGTGACCCAAGCTGTGACCAGTCCAATACGGTCTCTGTATTTTTTCTTGTCATAACGATATGTCTTGGACAAGCCAAATCTGGCTTTCTCTCTCTCTCCAGGTTGATTTTTTC
>JAPXFY010004615.1:0-17420 GCA_030674185.1 Monoplex corrugatus | reverse complement strand
TTTCAGCTGATTTGTTTGATATTTAATGCTTGTTGCTAAAGAGTTTCTGACCATACCCTTTCAATTCAGGCATATTCTCTTCAACACTGTTTTTCTCAAAATAGCTGACTTGATCCCTCTCATCTTTGAAAGCCCATAAAATGTTTGTTTTAGAAGCCTGAAACTCAACTTTAGTACCATTTGAACGCTGAGGTCCTAAACTTTACAGCGATACCAAAACCTAAAAAATGCCTAAACTGAGACTTATTGTACCTTTTGTCAGAGCGGGTCACATATTGTTGCACAGTCTGCGTCTTTGGTGTGCGTGCATGCTAGGTGTTCTGATGTTTCCAGAAGCCAGCCGCTGACATGACTTACATGATCTTTAACGTGCATAGTTGATATTGTGCATATGTAATGCACACGACAGGATTCAGGCACTGGCAGATCTAGACACACGATGACCGGGGAGGTCGGAAAAATCTTCATCGTGTATCCATCAGGCCGAGATATCCAGGCAGAATGGAACCTAGGACCTTCCGAACAGAAGTCTGATTCTACCCACCAGGCCATTGTGTCAGTGGTATACATTCATCATCATCAGGTGCCCTGCCGCATGGCGTTGGCGACCATGGACTTCCAACCATCTCTATTTCTCGTTGCCCTAGCATTTCCCCCACAATCCTCATTCCCAGCCACTCTGCAAGTCCGTCCAGCATTCTCTCTCTGGGTCTACTGGTGCTCTCTTTCCCTCCAGGTTTCCCGTTGTGACCAGGTGCTCCAAATCCCCCTTCCTCATAAAATGGCCTATAAATGTTGCCTGCCTTTTGATATGAATATATGAATATGCATTACATTTCCAGCTTGACGTCTCTTGTACAGCTGGACTGATGGCAGAACAGAACATTTCTCACTGAGAAATGGGAGAGATGCTTCAGGGACCAGTTCAGCCAAAGAGAAGAGCAGTAGAATGGTTCAGACGTTCGCCTGCCAATAATTAAACTTGTGGTTCTCCAAAGAATGCGTTGGCATTACCCCAAAATCCGAAAATCAGCCCCAAGTCAGGACATTCATTCAAAGAGAGAACCAGGTAGACCCAGGGAGAGAATGCTGGACGGACTTGCAGAGTGGCTGGGGATGAGGAGGGTGGGTAGACTGGTATACATTACGGTGAGAAATGTTCTGTTCTGCCGTCAGTCCAGCTGTACAAGAGACGTCAAGCTGGAAATGTAATGCATATTCATATACTCATATTCACATTCATATTCATATTCACATTTATAGTCATATTCATAGTCATATTCATAGAACATGTCAAAGGACTGATGTGATGCGTCTAGTGTGTTGGCTAGTGACTGCATGCTTGTCACCTCTCACTATCAGCCTACACCGCTGGCTGGCACTGCTGCTTTGCAGCGATGCGAAAAGAAGAGCAGAAAGTGTAAGTCTCTCTCTGTCAGTACATAACCTCTCCATCAGCAAGCCCTAAGTTATGCCTATCTTGGCGACATGTGGTAACCGAGCACCTCACGGACTCAAGCTAAATCTCAAGGGACTCGGAAGAGGTCTGGCCCCCAGACGTGCAGCATGATGATAATGATGAAAAAAGCACATGTCAAAAATCAAATGATTAAACACAATAAAAATATACCTACTTCCAGTATTTCGCGAAATTACTGCGTTTAGAAACCACTCCGCTCTCCTCATTTTTGTTTTCTTTCCCTGCATAACTCTGAGACTGAGAGCGAATATGTTACGTGTACACTCCCCCGATGTGAAGAGAAAAGGAAGAGACATTGAACCTGCATTCATATTGTTACCTCCAATCTCAGCTCACGTTTACGTCCTAGTCGTCTTTCTGAACGTGGTGCTTCATCTTGCTTTGTGACTTTCATCATCATCAAGTGCCTTGCCACATGGCGTTGGCGATCATGGCCCTCCATAGGTATCCATCCCTTGTTGCTGCAAGTACATCTTCCACCCTGTCTGTCCTCAGCCACTCTGCAAGTCCGTCCAATAATTTCCCCTGGGTCTACCTGGTGTTCTCTTTCCCTTTTGTGACTTCAAGGCTGCGAAACCCAGCACTTTCAAACCAACGAGGAGAAGAAACTTGATGCTCTCGACTCGAATTAAATGCTTGAGTAAAATGCTAGGCATCGAATGAACTGATTTTATAACCAATGACGAAGTTAGAGAGTGGTCCAATCAACCTCCAGTTTCTAATGAGATCTGTGAACGACGCATGGAATCGGTTGGTCACTCGTCAAAGTTTCTCTCCTACAAAACACGCCAGAACAAGTGTCATGGTGGACTTCTCTGGATTAAACGAAAGAGGCGCCAGAATAAGTGTCATGGCGGACTTCTTTGGGGGGAAAACGAAAGAGATGCCAGAACAAGTGTCATGGTGGATTTCTCGGGGGGGGGGGGGGGGGGGGGGAGAGAAAGAGAGGTCAGCCCAAGACAAGCTGCAACAAACCATCTAGAATAATATGTAGCCAGTAGACGAGAACAGGAATGACGTTAGAGAGAGAGAGAGAGAGAGACAGACAGACAGACAGCCAGACAGACAGAGAAAGAGAGAGAAAGAGAGAGAGAGAAAGAGAGAGGGGGAGAGAGGGAGAGAGAAAGAGAGAGGGGGAGAGAGGGAGAGAGAAAGAGACAGAGAGAGTGGGAGAGACAGACAGAGAGACACATAGAGAGAGATAGAGAGAGAGAGAGAGAGAGAGAGAAAGAGACAGAGAGAGGGACAGAGAGAGAGGGACAGAGAGAGAGACAGAGAGCGACAAAGAGAGACACAGAGAGACAGACAGAAAGAGAGAGGCAAGCAGAGACAGAGACACAGAGACAAAGAGACAGACAAACAGACAGACAGAGACAGGAAGACAGAGAGACAGAGACAGACAGAGAGATACAGTGAAACTTGCCATACGCTACATATTGTTTCTCTCAAAAACATGTATTCTTTTTCATGCGATGTGCTCCTTCTATGAGAACTGGGTCTTCATGTTTTGTCTGTGTGCTGTGAATTGTCCCTCCTCCGACAAGCACATCCAGGTCTGTGGTTCCGTCCTACCGGTAATATGATGTGAGATGAGCCATCTGAAGCTGAGTGCATGAAAGCATTATACTCCTTCTAACGCCCATCCGTAAAGATGATGTAGAGAATTTCAGCATTGTACAGTTTGGGATTCGATGACCTGTTAAACATTGTGCTGGTTCAAGTGTCCCCAGAACTTGTCCAAAACTTTCAGGGAGCCTTTGAAATTCTAACGTACTTTCCTTTTTACGATGTCTTCTCGAACAAAAAATCTCGTATTCTAAAAATTGGGGCTATACTAAAAGAACATTTCGATTTTTCTATGAAGGCAATAACGTGGTTGGCAAAAAAGGGGGCCAAGAAATGTAAACACATAAAAAGATGGAGTGGGTGGAGGAGAGAATGCGAATGAGGAAGAAAGACAGACAAATGGGAACGAGAGGCACAGAGTAAAAGACAACCGAATAAAGGATAGCTTGACGTGGTGGAGAGAGGAGAGACGAGAGAGAGAGGGAGGGTGAGAGAGAGAGAAAGAGAGACACAGCCAGACAGAGAGACAGACAGACTGAGTGGGAAAGAGAGAGAGAGAGAGAGAGAGAGAGAGAGAGAGAGAGAGATGGAGTGAGGAAGAAAGAGGAAGAGAGAGAGGGGGAAGAGGAGAGAGGGGAGATGGAAAAGGAGAAAGACACAGAGACAAAGAGATGAGGTGAGACAAAGAGATAGATAGAGGAGGAAGAGAGAGAGAGAGAGAGAGGAGAGAGAGAGAGAGAGAGAGAGACAGACAGACAGAGACAGAGACAGAGAGAGAGACAGACAGAGAGAGAGACCGACAGACAGACAGACAGAGAGGCAGACAGACAGACAGAGGGAGAAACAGAAAGATAAATTGAGAGAAAGACAGAGACAGAGAAACAGACAGACAGATGCCAGACAGATACGAGTAAAGAATCATCAGAAAATAAAGTCATCAAGAGGACCTCCATGAAAAGAAAAGATACAACTTAAAAGAGGATTGCTAATGACAAAGAACACATACGGAGACAAACAACTAGATAGAACAACAACAAACAAAAACAAAAACAAAACAAAGAAAAAAACCAGCAACTGAGAAATAGCAAATTAAAATGATAAGACCATGTCATAGAAACGAAAACGAAATTTAATTATTTGAAGAAATAAGAATTAACAAATAAGAATTACCATCTTACAATGGTTTGCAAATGCCAATATTTCAGAAATCATCATTACACTTTGACTTCTTTCCCAGGTCCAGCAAGATCGGATGCTGTTGTCTTTGAGTGGTCAAGTGTTTTGAAGTTAGAAGGCAGACTGGTTAACAAAGCCATGAGTGAAGATCTGAAATGTGGCAACATTAACACCTGGCTTGTTCGCTGCCCATCTTCATGTTCTGTTCATTGTGATGGCATCGGCTTAATGTTTCATAGGTCCAACTCTCCTTGTACCCATTTCAAGACCTTATCACAGCATAGAGATTTGCGCAAACTCAAAGAATCTGCCAGATAGGATAAATACTGGAATAGTTGGGAGGAGCGTATATGGAAATGTCTGAGCGCGATGAATCCAGTTTGTACAAACTCCAAACTCCAAACTGCGAACTTTGCAATTTGAAATCTCTTTCCGTAGCAAGAATTTTATCTCTTGAGCACAGCAGTGCTAGGCGAAAGGGAAGAGAAGTTCAGGTCTATCTATCGGCAAGTGTCAAAGACAAAGAGAGGTGGAAGAAAGAACGAGGTAATCACGACGTCTTTTAAACCCAGTCCCGGATAAGTAGCTCCTCCCCTAGCAAACCACATGTCCATGACCTGGCATTCACACAGCAAGCCCTGTTCTTCACACAGCCAGCCCTGTTCCTTTGTTCACTGTGATGTCAGAACTGTGTCTATGAACATGTGTACCAGAGCTGTATAATAATACTGATAATAATTACAATATTTATATAGCGCAAAATCTTGATAGAAATCAAATCTAAGCGCTGAACAACACATACACACGCAAGCACACACACGCACGCACGCACACACACATGGCTATAAATGGAGAAAAAGAAGAAAAGGAATGGAAAATTATAGAGTGTGTGAGTCATGTGGTGTTTTGCCTACGTCTTTTGTTTAGTGTTTTGCTTTCTTTTTGTTTGCTTGTTTGTTTGGTATGTTGTTGTTGTTGTTGTTGTTGCTGTTGTTGTTGTTGTTGATGTTGCTGCTGCTGCTGCTGCTGTTTGTTGGTTTCATTGCCATGTGCACCCAAACATACCAGTGGGCGTTTACGTGTATGGCTATTAGTGTATTCGTTGTGCCATCCAGGCAGTCATACTGTGTTTCAGGGATGTACGTGCTGGGTGTATTCGTGTTTCCATAAGTCACCAAACATAGATATAGCTTACAGGATCTTTAACGTGCGAATACACGAGATGGGATATCAAACACGAACAAGTCTGCATTATTGTGACCCGTGATATCAGAAAACTCCCACTCTTTACCCTCCGGGCGGTACCGTAATAGGCTCGAACATAGATCTGCCATTTAGAATACCATTTTCTTTAACCACTCAATTATCGCCCCTGTATGTGGCTGTGTACGATGAAGTACATTGTCATAATGAAATGATCACGTGTCCAACTTCCTGGTCCAGTTCATGTTTCTTCTTGAAATTGGTAACAATGTCTATGGTGGAAGCACTATGAAAGAAAAGTTTTGCATTCAGTCGTCTTATCGTCAATATAAATGAGAGAAAAAATGATTTGTAAAGTTTTATTGTGTCCTTTATGAGTGCGTTTGATGAACATGATGTTCCCTTGGACAGCTTAAGGTCAACCAAGACCGCTGACAATGACACTGTTATTTTCTAACACTAGAAGCTATCAACTAAAAGCTATTTTCAAACTTGCTGTTGTTAATTTACATATGTCTATATCCAATACTGTAAAACAAAGGGGTGGAGGATCAGGGAGAGTCAAATAATTATGAGAGAGGGGGGAGGAGGGGATGGGGAAAATGGGTAAGAAAAAAAAAGAAAATTTAGGCAGGAAGAAGATTTACTAAGGACAAATAAACAGACAGACAGACAGACAGACAGACAAAATTTAAACAGAGGCAAAAACTAAGACAGAAAACCAAACACACATTTAATGAATGACACTTCCATCTTACAGAGTCAGGCAATAACAACTATTATGTGATGAGAAGTAAAAGTTCACAGTAGCTTACACATTTTTTCCTTACTGATTTTCTGCAAATATTCACACTCAACAGTTCCAATATGCTAGACTTCGACAGTTATCTGTGCAACCATCACAGACAAGTGCACATGAATAAGAAAGAGGCGAGGGAGAGAAAAGCTGTGGCTTTCATTTTTTATTCTGAAATTAACTTTAAAGTTAAAACAACTTAATTGCGTGTCATTGTGGGCTTTTGTGAATAAAGTAAATATGAACAAAATCGTATTCTTGCTGTCGGGAACAATAAGAAAATGGACTGGGTGGTCGGAAAGTGAGAATGAAAGAAAGGGAATGTGTATGAGAGAAAAGAATACGGAGAGAGTTAGAAAAGCGGAAACAGAAAGAGAGAGAGAGAGAGAGAGGAGAGAGAGAGAGAGAGAGAGAGAGAGAGAGAGAGAGAGAAAGAGACAGAGAGACAGAGAAACAGAGAGACAGACAGAGAGACAGACAGAGAAACAGAGAGACAGACAGAGAGACAGAGGGACAGAGACAGAGACAGAGACAGATAGAAAGACACAGACAGACACAGAGAGAGACAGAAAGAGAAAGAAGTGAAAGACAAGACAGACATACATACATACAGACAGACAGATGGACAGAGAGACTGACGAACACACAGACAGACAGAGACAGCGACAAAGACGGAGACAGAGAGAGAGTGGGGGGGGGGGGAGAAACAGACAGAGAGAAAGAGAGAAAAAAGAGAGAGAGTGAGAGAAAGTGAAAGAGAGAGAGAGAAAGAGAGAGAGAGAAAAAGAGAGAGAGAGAGAGAAAGAAAGAAAGAGACTGATAGAGAAACAGACAGAGACTCATATAGATGCACAGAAGGAGACACACAGAAAGAGACAGAAAGAAAATATGAAAGAAGCCAGGAAAAACACAAAGAATAAAAACACTAATGCGGAAGAGGAAGAAAGGAGCGGATAATCAGAGAGAAACGTGTAAACAGACAAAGGTGTTTTGAAAGCTCGCCACGCAATGTTTATTCGGTATCCTTGAGAATCTCTTCTCCATGGAACACCTCAGCCAGCACAGCATGGTTTTCAATTCCCTGTTTTAATGCATGTTGTCCTCCCACAAACACATGCATCCAGGTCTGAGAGTCTGCCTCAACTCTCCAGATCCAACTGTTTAATGAAAAAATTGAAGTTCCGATACAGAAAAAGCATGTTGGCAACTTCAAAACCTCTATGCAAAGGTCACACGTTTATTCAACCCGTAGTTCACGATAATTTCAGCCTTTAACTGTGGGGACTTTGTTAACTTAGATATCGAGCTGGTTCCTGAGTTTGAGGACTGTGTCCAAAGGTTTTGGGTGACCTTTGAAAATGTCACCATGTATTTCTTTATGCACCCGTGTGAGGGTGTGTGTGTGTGTGTGTGGGGGGGGGGGGGTCAAATGTGTGTATGTGTGTGTGTGTGTCCAAGCGTGTGTGCGTGTGTGTGTGTTATGCTTGTATGTGTGTGCGCGTGTGCGAACTCGTGCACGTGTACCAATATTATAAATGTGTGTGTGCGTGTGTGTGTGTGTGTGTGTGTGTGTGTGTGTGTGTGTGTGTGTGTGTGTGTGTGTGTGTGTGTGTGTGTGAAAGTATGGACAAGCTGACAATCCTCCTCAGTGTCTAAATACTGCTAACTACACAAACAGCACATGTGTCATCATACAGACTTGCACATTGCTTCTGAATAACACTAAAGGTTGTTGGCTCTGTTGGTTACAGTGGCAGCCTGTTGTGTCTTTTTTCTCTTCATCTTTACATGCAAATATTTACAGGAGAGAAATTAACAGAATTTTTTTCTTATATGATCAGTTCTTCGGCTTTTTTGTTTTGTTTGTTTTTTGTTTGTTTGTTTGTTTGTTTTGTTGTTTTTTTCTTTTTTGTTTTGTTTTTTGTTGTTCATCCTGTGTTTTATTCTTATGTTTTGTCTTTTTTTTCAGTCTGTTTTTGTTAGTGATTTTTGAGGTGTATTATTTCTCTCTCTTTTCTCTCTCTCTCTCTTTAAATTTTTTTTAACCGTTTTCTGTTCATTTTGTTCTGCTTTACTGTTATTCTTCAACCTTTTTATTTATTCGTGTCTTAATAACACAAAAAGTTGTAATAGGAGAGGACAAAGGGTTTTATTCCTTTGTTTCTGATGCGTTTGTTTCATTCTGCTCTTTCTCTCTGTCTCTCTCTCTCTCTATCTATCTATCTATCTATATGTAGCTCTCTGTCTCTGTCTCTCTCCCTGTGTCTCTCTCTGTCTCTGTCTCTGCCTCTCTGTCTGTCTGTCTGTCTGTCTCTATGTCTCTCAGAGAGAGAAAGACAGAGAGAAAGAGACAGAGAGAGGGAGAAAGGTAAAAAAGTGAAAGACAAGAGAGAGAGAGAGACACAGACAGACAGATAGACGGACAGAGATACTGATGAACACACAGACAGACAGACACAGTGACAAAGACGGAGACGGAGATGGAGACAGAGAGAGAGTGGGGGGGGGGGAGAAAGAGAGAGAGAGAGAGAGAGAGAAAAAGAGAGATAGAGGGAAAGAGAGAGAGAAAGAGAGAGAGAGAGAGAGAACTGAACTGAACTGAAACTGTTTATTGTCATTACCCGAAAAGGTCTTTTGACAAGGGGGATAACAATTTTCCAGTAGTGCGACACATAATCCACTCTTTGTATGTGCGCAAATTCTTCACACATAATCAAAAAAAATATCGAACATCCATTCCTTGAACAGTCGAACATATTCAAATCATATATAATGAACAATCATCCATTTTACCACTACTACATAATGCAAAGAAAACAACAACAAAAAATATCAAAACAGTGTTCCCACATTCAGGCCAATAATTTGTCTAGGTTTAGACAAACCAAAATCTTTTTCACACACCCACACCCACTCACACGCATCCATATACGCTCACACGCGGGCGCGCGCTCGTGCACACACACACACACATCAAAACTGTAATATGATGAAACATCTGGGCTAGACCACCCAAACCTTACATTTAGTGATAATAATATAATCTTCACATAACTGCCCCAAAATACTCTGTTAACAAGGGACATCACTATGCCTTTTATTTATTTGTTTTTTGGTTTGTTTGTTTTTTTGTTTTTGTTAACATATATAGTAAACCCTTATGTGTCTATATACCCTTTCAATATCCACTTCTAACATATTCTACAAATATACCATTATTTTCATATTATTAGCTACTCTTAAATTATCGGCAAACAAAGCAAAATAAAGCAAATGAAAACAGCTCTTTACAAAACAGAGTCTATAATAAAGCGGCTTCTTTTGGAGTTAACGTGATATAGCCCACATCAGTCAAAAGAGATTAAATTAATCCCAGTATGATATTGTCTAGCACTATTGTCGGGCTTGTAAGTGTTTATGTCTTATTTTTTGTGCTTCCGCAATGTATAGTGCCACTGATTTGATTATGACTTCGTCATCAGATGACAAAATAGATACAACATCTTGTCTTTTCGCCATGTCGGATTCAAAAACTTTGCATTTTCCACGTATTGTGTCAAAAATTTGGCATTGGAATAAAAAGTGTTTTTCATTATCGACATTGTTTCCACATAAGGGGCAAGGATATACTGTGGACGTCCCAGGTTGAAACCAATTTTTATTTGCATTGAAACCAATGTGTTCTTAATCTAAATCTTGCGTAATTAGTTCTTTGCCATTTATCCGTAACAACACTGAGATATTTTTCGGTTTGAAAAACATCTTTAAATGAGAAGAACCAACTATATTTTTCTTTGTTTTCCATATCTGAGTGCCAATTTTGTTTAAACGAACAAATAAGCCTGTCTTTATATTCATTAATAAACTGACACTCATTTCCTACTCCCTGGGACAACCACACGATTCCAAACCCAAGTTCTGATAAAGCCTTTTTTACCTGATAGGCCCAGTTCTGTTTTCCTATTTCCATTTGAGTAACCGTCATTTCATATGCCTGTTTACATAACCGAGATTGTGGAAGCCTTAACAATTTCAACCAGTATTTAATACTCTTCACAAAGGTTCTAATGTATAAAGGATATCTTCCAGTTTCTCCATATAAAACAGTGTTAGAAGAGTGAATTGGTACAGCCAAAAAACGTTTTATAGCATATGTATGCACTTTTTCCATATGTGGATTTACAGTAAGACCCCATACTTCAGCTGCATATGTAAGTAAAGGTTCTATCTGTGTATCAAACATTTTCCAATATAAATTACAATCAATAGAATTGAGCTTCCGTAAGGATTTTAAAATTTCAATAACACCCTTTTTCCCTTTATTACAAGATTCTTCCCATGCATAATTTAAACTTAATTTTGTCGAAAATATCATTCCTAAGTATTTATAAGAATTAACAACTTTAACCTCGTTAATTCCATAGAACCATTTTTCGTATTTTGATAAATGTCCACCCTTCCTGAAAATCATAATATTAGTTTTATCCATATTAACTGTTAAAGCTAGTCGATCCGATTCTTCCTTTAAGACATTTAACTGGTTTTGTAAGCCTTTGACTGTACCAGAGAGAAGAATAACATCGTCTGCAAACAGCAATAGGAATATCTCAATAACCCCAGGGATGATTTGAATGCCATGCCTGCCTTTTCTTGACAGTTCCACTGCTAATTCATTAATGAAAAATGAAAACAATTGAGGACTCAATTGACACCCCTGTTTCACTCCTTTAGGGCATTCAAAATAATCTGAATATACACACTTCTCACGCACGCATGCAAACACTGAGTTGTAAACTCCTCTTAGGGCCATATATAATTTTCCATTCACACCACTTTTACGTAATACATTCCAAAGATTATTACGATTCACAGAATCGAATGCCTTCCTAAAATCCACAAATGCAACATAAAGTTTCTTATTTAAAAGTAAATGCTTCTGCACAAGGGAGTAAAGTGTGAAAATATGATCAATTGTACTGTATTTTGCTCTAAATCCAGCTTGTTCTTCAACTATTTTCTCTTCTTTTTCTGCCCACTTTGTTAATCTCTTATTCAAAATATATGTATAAACTTTACTCACTATACTTGTTAGAGCGACTCCTCTATAATTATCTGGATTATTCACATCTCCTTTTTTATGAATTGGGATTATTATGGACTTTGCCCATTCTGACGGAAAAATGCCATTATCAAAAAGCTTGTTACATAAATGGACAAGGAAATCAATTACATTAGCATTTGCATGTTTTAACATTTCGCTGATTATTTGATCTGGTCCTGCGCTCTTTCCTGCTTTCAAATGCCTGATACTCGCAGTCACTTCTTCTTTAGTTATAGGCTCATTGAAAAGGGGCTCAAAATTATTTTCTTCCTCTACTATATTACTCTCTTGTGCAGTATTTCCCCCGATATCATTGAAAACACTGCAGAAATGATTGTACCATTGTTCAATAGAGATTTCATTGTACACAAAGGCCTTTCTATTAACAGATCTTATTATTGACCAGAATGTCCTGGAGTCATTGATGGAATCTTTGAGTGTTCTTATTTTCTTAACTTCGTATTCCCTTTCTTTCGTTTTCCTTAGTTTAACATACTCTTTTCGTGATATGACATATGCTTCTCTTTTTTCTTTTTTTTCTTTTTCTGTTTTGCATCTCTGGAATCTTTTCAGTAGCCTCTTAACTTCTTGTTTCTTTCTTTCACATTCCTTATCAAACCAATCATTCTGTTTCTTTTGTCCTTGTCTCACTGTTCGTACCATACACGCAGCTGCCCCGCATAAAGCCTTAGTAAACTGCTCCGAACTGTCATTCACATTATAATCTAACAAACCGAAAGCTGTCTGTAGACAATTGTTGAACTCAGAACCATCAAGCTCTTGTACAAATAAACTTGCTAATTCTTCAGACCATACAATTTTTTCTTCCCTTGTTGTCTTGCACTTTCTACATCTGTATGATTATTTCCCCTTTTCCATATTACCTCAACAGGTAGATGCCATGAATCAACACAGTTACCTACCCGTAAATCAAAGCATGAGACCAGATTATATGGAACAAGAAAATAGTCAATCACACTACACCCGTTTGGAGACACAAAAGTGTATTCACCCTCTGTATCTCCATTACAAAAACCATTCAAAATAACCATATCCAACATGAAACATAAGTTCAACAATGTTTTGCCAAAACTATTCACAGTTTCATCTTTAGAACAACGTACATCACATTCATTATACATCCTGTCATACTCAATGTCTTCCAAATAAGTAGTCATGTCTTCAGGCGCAAACTGTTCGTGACCTGTTCTAGCATTGAGATCTCCCATAATTATAAAATGTGTTTTTTCTTTTTCAAACTGTTGTAGCATTAATTCTTCCAGCATCAAAATCCCATCTTTAATTAATGTTTCGTTATATCTAGGGCTTCCTTCTGGCACAACATAGCATGCAATCAAAATCAGATCTTTGTCTAAATCAAATACATTTTTGTTTACTCTGATGGCAATGGTGTTATCATAATCTAACATTATTTCTTTCACACAATTTTCTAAAGATTTTTTCACCAACAATAAAACTCCACCCGAATTCCTGCCATGGTGTGACAATTTCTTAGCTGGAGCGTAAAACTTCAAATAATCAGTGAACAAACAGCTGAAATCAAACGAAGTATCAAGAAAACATTCAGTAAGACAAACAAAATCAAATTTTGTTACATAATTTATGAAGGAAACGTTCTTCAATTTACTGTACAAATTTTCAACGTTGTAATTCAAAAAGGACCACTGGTTTGGATGGCCATGCCTGTCCTATGGCTTTCTGGAAGTACCGGAACGCAAGCTCCTGTTGCCAAGGTTACCGCCTGCTCCTCTGCCGCGGGCCGTGCTTGTTGACGTCCGTCGCGGTTGGCTGCCCATGCTCACCCTCTCACCCGTCTGTCGGTCTGCCGCAGGACTGCCGCGTGATGCACGTGCGTCCGTGTCTGTAAGACGCCCGGTGTCATGCCCCTGGGAACTCCTGTTGGCGTCACGCTGAAGCTCGGCCCGGTTTGCACGTGAGATGACAGGCGGGGAAGAGGAGGAGGAAGGGGAACCACCACTCGCGACTCTGCCCCCGTTAGAGGTGACAACTCCTCTCGTCATCTGCCCATCTTGAGGGGGGTCCCCACCAGCGACTTCATCCCGCTGATTGGTGAAGGTGGGCGTGTTTCTCACGTCGGAAGAGGAGGTGTGTTTAGGTTGTAAGTCTGAAACTGTGTCACCACTCACAATCTGAGCATAAGATCGCTGTTCTGGTGGTCTTGGTCCAATCACCAATTGTCCCTTTTGGAAGTATGCTCTTTTGCCTTCACTACGTGCTCTTGCAGAGAGAGAGAGAGAGAGAGAGAGAGAGACTGACAGAGAAACAGACAGAGACTCATACAGATGCATGGAAGGAAACACACAGAAAGAGACAGAAAGAAAATATGCAAGAAGCCAGGAAAAACACAAAGAACAAAAACACTAATGCGGAAACGGAAGAAAGGAGCGGATAATCAGAGAGAAACGTGTAAACAGACAAAGGTGTTTTGAAAGCTCGCCACGCAATGTTTATTCGGTATCCTTGAGAATCTCTTCTCCATGGAAACACCTCAGCCAGCATAGCATGGTTTTCAATTCCCTGTTTTAATGCGTGTTGTCCTCCCACAAACACACACATCCAGGTCTGAGAGTCTGCCTCAACTCCACAACTGTTTAACGAAAAAAGTTGAAGTTCCGATACAGCAAAAGCATGTTGGCAACTTCAAAACCTCTATGCAAAGGTCACACGTTTATTCAACCCGTAGTTCACGATAATTTCAAGCCTTTAACTGTGGGGACTTTGTTAACTTAGATATCGAGCTGGTTCCTGTGTTTGAGGACTGTGTCCAAAGGTTTTGGGTGACCTTTGAAAATGTCACCATGTATTTCTTTATGCACCCGTGTGAGGGTGTGTGTGTGTGTGTGGGGGGGGGGGAGTCAAATGTGTGTATGTGTGTGTGTGTGTCCAAGCGTGTGTGCGTGTGTGGTGTTGTTGTATGTTGTATGTGTGTGCGCGTGTGCGAACTCGTGCACGTGTACCAATATTATACATGTGTGTGTGCGGTGTGTGTGTGTGTGTGTGTGTGTGTGTGTGTGTGTGTGTGTGTGTGTGTGTGTGTGTGTGTGTGTGTGTGTGTGTGTGTGTGTGTGTGTGTGTGAAAGTATGGACAAGCTGACAATCCTCCTCAGTGTCTAAATACTGCTAACTACACAAACAGCACATGTGTCATCAGACAGACTTGCACATTGCTTCTGAATAACACTAAAGGCTGTTGGCTCTGTTGGTTACAGTGGCAGCCTGTTGTGTCTTTTTTCTCTTCATCTTTACATGCAAATATTTACAGGAGAGAAATTAACAGAATTTTTTTCTTATATGATCAGTTCTTCGGCTTTCTTGTTTTGTTTGTTTTTTGTTTGTTTGTTTGTTTGTTTTGTTGTTTTTTTCTTTTTTGTTTTGTTTTTTGTTGTTTCATCCTGTGTTTTATTCTTATGTTTTGTCTTTTTTTTCAGTCTGTTTTTGTTAGTGATTTTTGAGGTGTATTATTTCACTCTCTTTTCTCTCTCTCTCTTTAAATTTTTTTTAACCGTTTTCTGTTCATTTTGTTCTGCTTTACTGTTATTCTTCAACTTTTTATTTATTCGTGTCTTAATACACAAAAAGTTGTAATAGGAGAGGACAAAGGGTTTTATTCCTTTGTTTCTGATGCGTTTTTTTCATTCTGCTCTTTCTCTCTGTCTCTCTCTCTCTCTATCTATCTATCTATATCTAGCTCTCTGTCTCTGTCTCTCTCCCTGTGTCTCTCTCTGTCTCTGTCTCTGTCTCTCTGTCTGTTGTCTGTCTGTCTTATGTTCTCAGAGAGAGAAAGACAGAGAGAAAGAGACAGAGAGAGGGAGAAAGGTAAAAAAGTGAAAGACAAGAGAGAGAGAGAGACACAGACAGACGATAGACGGACAGAGATACTGATGAACACACAGACAGACAGACACAGCGACAAAGACGGAGACGGAGATGGAGACAGAGAGAGAGTGGGGGGGGGGAGAAAGAGAGAGAGAGAGAGAGAGGAAAAAGAGAGATAGAGGGAAAGAGAGAGAGAAAGAGAGAGAGAGAGAGAGAGGAGAGAGAGAGGAGAGAAAAGAGAGAGAGGACTGACAGAGAAACAGACAGAGACTCATACAGATGCATGGAAGGAAACACACAGAAAGAGACAGAAAGAAATATGCAAGAAGCCAGGAAAAAACACAAAGAACAAAAACACTAATGCGGAAACGGAAGAAAGGAGCGGATAATCAGAGAGAAAACGTGTAAACAGACAAAGGTGTTTTGAAAGCTCGCACGCAATGTTTATTCGGTATCCTTGAGAATTCTTCTCCATGGAACACCTCAGCCAGCATAGCATGGTTTTCAATTCCCTGTTTTAATGGTGTTGTCCCCACAAACACACACATCCAGGTCTGAGAGTCTGCCTCAACTCCACAACTGTTTAACGAAAAAAGTTGAAGTTCCGATACAGCAAAAAAGCATGTTGGCAACTTCAAAACTCTATGAAAGGTCACACGTTTATTAACCGTAGTTCACGATATTTCAAGCTTTATGTGGGGCTTTGTTAACTTGATATCGAGTGGTTCTGTGTTTGAGGGAGTGTCCAAAGGTTTTGGGTGACCTTTGAAATGTCACCATGTATTTCTTTATGCACCGTTGGGGGTTGTGTGTGTGTGGGGGGGGGGGGGAGTCAAATGTGTGTATGTGTGTGTGGTGTCCAAGGTGTGTGGTGTGTATGTGTATGCTTGTATGTGTGTGCGCGTGTGCGAACTCGTGCACTTTGTACAATATTATACAGTGTTGTGCGGTGTGTGTGTTGTGTGTGTGTGTGTGTGTGTGTGTGTGTGTGTGTGTGTGTGTGTGGTGTGTGTTGTGTGTGGTGTGTGTGTTGTGTGTGTGAAAGTATGGACAAGCTGACAATCCTCCTCAGTGTTAAATACTGCTAACTACACAAACAGCACATGTTCATCAGACGACTTGCACATTGCTTCTGAATAACACTAAAGGCTGTTGGCTTGTTGGTTACAGTGGCAGCCTGTTGTGTCTTTTTTCTTTCATCTTTACATGCAAATATTTACAGGAGAGAAATTAACAGAATTTTTTTTTATTGACAGTTCTTCGGCTTCTTGTTTTGTTTGTTTTTTGTTTGTTTGTTTGTTTGTTTGTTTTTTTTTCTTTTTTGTTTTGTTTTTTGTTGTTCATCCTGTGTTTTATTTTATGTTTTGTCTTTTTTTCAGTCTGTTTTTGTTAGTGATTTTTGAGGTGTATTATTTCACTCTTTTCTCTCTTTTCTCTCTTTAAATTTTTTTTAACCGTTTTTGTTCATTTTGTTCTGCTTTACTGTTATTCTTCAACCTTTTTATTTATTGTGTCTTAATAACACAAAAAGTTGTAATAGGAGAGGACAAGGGTTTTATTCCTTTGTTTCTGATGCGTTTTTTTCATTCTGCTCTTTCTCTTGTCTTTCTTCTTTTATCTATCTATATCTAGCTCTCTGTCTCTGTCTCTCTCCCTGTGTTCTCTCTGTCTTGTTGTCTGTCTCTCTGTCTGTCTGTCTCTATGTCTCTCAGAGAGAGAAAGACAGAGAGAAAAAGAGACAGAGAGAGGGAGAAAGGTAAAAAGTGAAAGACAAGGGAGGAGAGAGATACCAGACAGACGGACAGACAGACAGGATACTGATGAAACACAGACAGACAGACACAGCGACAAAGACGGAGACGGAGACAGAGAGAGAGTGGGGGGGGGGAGAAAGAGAGGGAGAGAGAGAAAAAGAGAGTAGAGGGAAGAAAGAAGGAGAAAGGAGAGAGAGAAGAGAGAGAGAGGAGAGGAGAGAGAGAGAGAGGAGAGACGACAGAGAAACAGACAGAGACTCATACAGATGCAGGAAGGAAAAACACAGAAAGAGACAGAAAGAAAATATCAAAGAAGCCGGAAAAAGAAAAAAAAAACACTAATGCGGAAACGGAAGAAAGGAGTGGATAATCAGAGAGAAACGGGTAAACAGACAAAGGTGTTTTGAAAGCTCGCAGGCAATGTTTATTCGGTATCCTTGGATCTTTCTCATGGAAACCTCAGCCAGAAGCATGGTTTTATTCCCT
>JAPXFY010004614.1:0-10000 GCA_030674185.1 Monoplex corrugatus | reverse complement strand
CACACACACACACACACACACACAGACAGAGGGAAACACACACACACACACACACACAGAGGGAAACACACACACACAGGGAAACACACACACAGGGAAAACACACACACACACACACACACACACACACACACACACACACACACACACACACACACATACACATACACACACTATCTCAATGTCTGTATCAATTAGCTTGAATATTTTTACCAGTGACAGGAGATTTTTTTACATCAGAATTACTAACATAATATACATGTAACAGAGTGCCTTGCTCTGTTACGATCTTTCCCCATTTACCTACAATGCTCAAAGGCAACGCCGTGTAGCGTGCTTGCCTAGATCAAAAACGCCTTGCGTTCTCTTGGTCAAATTGTACTATTATCTCACAGCCTCTGCCTACCCATAGCTATGCATTGAACATTCCAAGGATCTAGCCAGTACATGACGATTGTAGATAACACACTGCTAAACAATTAGCAGATCTACAATGTGTACATGTACTCGAAAGCGGGCCTACGACAAGATTTTGTCGTCATCTCCAGTCAGTATTACGTGGTAAGTTTACAGAACGTAGAGGGGGGGCCGTCACTAATGTATGCATGCTGCCTTCAGCATTATAGAACAATCGCCGTGTAATTGCCGGCGGGAACACTCAGACAATGACCGCAGGGCGCGTCTGTCTCAACCGCCTTAGGTATTTGTGGCTCGATAGCGAGGACATACCCACTCGCGAAACTGCCGGACAATGACCAGCGTTTCACTTGTGTGTACTGACGCGCTGCGTTAAAACTACACACTAAGTGTTGACTTATTAATTAGGTGAGAACAACCAATCAGACCTTGGCATCTGGTTGATTGATTAATTTGGTGAGAACAACCAATCAGACCTTGCCATCTGAAAGGTTTGAGATTTGAAAATATGACCATCATGCTCTGTTCCCAGAGTACAAATTAACAAGGCGCATCATAGCGTGTGCTTTTCCACGCCACTCTCAGTATTACCAGAGGTGCCCTTTCCTGCCACCACTCTTGATCTCACAGCAGGTGATCATCTTCATGGCGTTACTGTAGTAAGTTCTGGATTTTTATCACTTTATTATTCATTGTCATTTGCAGTAAGCTTAGGGACTTTAATGTCTCTTATTTCTTTAGATTCTAGCTCGAGTCTATTGAGTACCGCGTTAGATTTGCAGAATTCACACAGCGAGAAAGTACTTTTTGATCTAAACGATGTGCTATCTCACAAGATCTGTAGCACTTAGCGTGGCGGCCACCATTGTAAAGATGGGACTGAGGTTTAAATGTAATAACCACTATAGATTTATCCCCTATTTTCATGTGGCTATTGTAGGACTATGGACAACCATATTCTGCCAAAAGCCAAGATACAAGGCATTGTGCAGAGGAAGAGTAGTTTATACCTGACAAGGTTGTATATTCACATACTGACATGATGACAGATGAAACACGTGCTCAGCTAATTGATCTGTTTGATGTATCCCTTATCTGATCAGCACCACTGATAATCATGTATAGAGTGTTGTTTTGGTGACATGGTTTAATAGTAATATGCTATACTATTTTGTTATCATTGTCTCTAGCACTTGATCTAGAATTATACTTAATCACACAGAGATAATGGGTAATAGATTACTCAAGTGTGTTCTCTCAACACTGCTGACTGCTACTTGATTAGGTGCTGTTTGTGATGACATAGTTCTCATTGTCAAATAGGCCTACTATGTCATCACCACTGAAAATTAACTGTCTGAAAGCTACCAGGATGCAATGCATTATTGTGCACTATTTTATACTTGATAATGTTGTATGTGTGTACATAATGGTAGTTGATGAAACATGTGCTCAGCGAATTGATCCAATTGTTGTATCCCTTGTCTGCTCAGCACCACTGCTAATCATTATTAATATAGAATGTTGCTTTGATGACATAGCTTAACTAGTAATATGCTATGCTATTTTGTCATCACTATCTCTAGCACTAGACATAGAATTACACATAACTACATGGAGCAAATATTTAATGGATGACTCAAGTGTGTTGACTGCTATTCGATAAGGTAGACCCAATGTTTGTGATGACAGTTCACATAGTCAAATACTATGTCTGTCATCACTACAGAATATTAACTGTCCAATAGCTGCCCACTCAGATGTTATGTTACAACTAACTCAGCCCATGGCGGCCCGAACAGCTTAATATGACTGTGCATTATTTTGCCAGTACATTATTGAAAGTCTACTCTATGCTAAGGCTATCGAACAAGCAGTATGGTAGTTTACCCTCAACTTATCAAAGGGTTACTCAATGTTTTGTCATCAATTAATTGTTCCATGTTTACAAGTGCTAGTGCTTTAGAGTGTAAATATCGACACCACATATTTCGGTATAATGTAGCAGTTCTTTACACAACATTTTGTTATCAATTATTTGTTGCATGTTTACAAATGCTAGTGCTTTTGTTTGTAAATGTAGACATCTTCTGTTAGAATGTAGTAGCTCACTCTTGTACATTGACATTGTTATTTCACAAAATGTGTACTTTGTCATTGTATTTATGAAACCTATTTTGTGTCTTACAGGCACTGTCTTCTTTGACTCCTTCTTACCTGTCTTCCTTCCTCGTCTTCTTTTCTCAATAATAAAGAGTCAAGTAGCGAAACGAGGACTTGTCTTTTGATTGAGAGACTTCCCTTTCTGCTCTGGATTAAAGGACCACCACAGCAATCATCACCAAACCCCTTAACCCACTCATCCATCTCACCTGGCGCTGCGAATTCATCAAACAACAATAATATCATCATTATCACCCTCACTTACCCCCCCTTAACCACGCGACCAATCACCAATATCATCATCACCCACCTTACCCCCCTTAACCACACCGAGTCTATCACACCTGGCGCTGCGAGCAGGATCCAGATTCGGAAAGGGAACAACAAAACAAGAAGACAGTGCTACAGATTCATCAAGTTGCTAAACCATGTCGACACCACAACTGTACCGACTTCCAAAACTGTCCGGAGATGAAAGCAGTGCAGAAATCGACGACTTCATTCAGGAGGCCAGACTGATCCTACAGCTCCAGCCCCTGGATGACAAAGCAGCTGCCCTCTGGCTGATATCATCGTTAGAGGGCCCAGCTCGTCGAGAGGTGCTATGGCAACCAACGGCAAGAGTGGACACTCCAGACAAGATCCTGAAGATCATCCAGGACAACTGGGGTGACCAGAGGGACTCCACAACTCTTGCTGCCACCTTCTACAACAGGCAGCAGAGAAAGGGGGAGACTGTCACTGACTACGCGACCCACCTACGCGTACTCTGGATGAAGGCCAACCAAGCTGAAGAGGGGACATTGTCACCAACGCAGCTTCGGGACGCCTTCGTCTGTGGTCTCTCCCCAGGCGCTCTCAGGAGGGATGTCCGGCGATACATAAGAGATCATCCGGACACCACCTTCGAGGGAGCCAAGATGGAGGCCCTGCGGTGGATGCGAGAGGACAGCTGTGCTGAACACCACCTGGCACAGCTGATAGTGGCCAACTCTAGCCCAGTCATCGCCCGTATGGAGGCACAGCTGGCAGAAATCAGTGCCAATGTAGACCAGCAACTCCTGCGGTGCAACACTGCGGCTAAACCTCAACCACCACGGCAACCACCTCTCCACAGCAGACAGCAACCTTCACCACGGCAACAGCAGCCACCAGAACATTGTCTTTGGTGTGACCGGGCCGGCCACACTGAAGACAAATGCTGGAACCGGCGCCGGTACAAGAAGAGGGCCAAGCGGCGACGGCAGCCTGCACCCAAGAGGGCTGCAACGCAAAGTGCAGACCCTGCTGTCACCCACGGACAAGCTGCAGGGCACAAGAGGAAGAAGCAGCATCCAGGCAAGTCCAAGCCTACCAATACTCCTTCTCCCTTGCCCCATTCTCCCTCTCTTCTTCATCAGCCCTCCAAATCTGCTGCTGTCCCCAAAACACCCTGTGCCAGCCAGAACCTGAGTGCGGCCAGCACCTCTAGAGCTGCCGGTGCACGTCCTGTTCCAGTGCCACGCAGACACCGTCGTCGATCCCAAGGCCACCCGAGCCTATGATGGTCGATGCCAGGACCCAGCAGCACCGGAGCAGGCGACGTCTACACCAGCAGCTGATGACGACCTGCAGGTAGGCATGTATGTTTACCTGCGGGACATGATTCCTGGTTCCAGCACAGCATGGACCAACACCTGGTCGCCGGACCTGTATTATGTGACGGCACGCCATCCCCAGCACCGTCACATCTACACAGTACAGTCACTGGCAGGTGGCCCTCACCAGGCCATATCCAGGATCCACCTCCTGCCAGCATCTGGGTCCATGCTAGACGCAAAGCCACAACCAGACCCAGAATCAGTATCTGACTCTGAAGACGAGCAGTGGTTAGTCTGCCACAGCCACGGTGCAGAACAACGCGGCCCACGGTGACAACAGCACCTGAGCCCACTGTACCAGAGCAGCCCACTACACCAGTCCCTCCAAGACGGTCAACACGTCTCTTGAGCAGGACGGAGTGAGTCGTACCACAACGGGACAAATAGTAATGAGTAGGCCTATAGTAATTTCTTTTCAGGTTCTACAGACCATAACATGGACAGATAATGTAGCCTACAACCAAAATTAACATTTTTCTAGGCCTATGTGTTTAAATTGATAATCTGCCAAAGCTATGAACATTATATTTAGGTATTATTCTTTTCACTTAGCATGTAATAAGCATGCCATTGAAAACCTGGATTGTCACATTAATGTGTTGCTTTTGATATTTACATGTAGTTTTATACATTTGTCATTTTGTTTCCTGCAATGAATGTTTTGATGCATAGGTATGGCAAAGAGGCTTTAGTGAACTTATCAAATGCTACTTTCTTTAACTTATTATGTTAAGGCATTTGCCATTTCAGTGTTCCGTACTGTCAAGTACGATGACCAATTAAGAGTCCTAACTTGACCAAACAGTGTAACTGTCCTTTCGGAACTTAAATCACAACTCTCCAGTTTGCCCATGCATGCCCTAGCTAATATGCAAGTGGATTCCATACTCCACCATATTCATAGCATTTCTCAATTTCATGAATTCTTGAGGTGGCCCTCAAATTTCAGCCTTCAAGAATTTACCCAATGTTCGCGCACCATCGCGGACGATGGTTTTCAAATTGGTGGGGGGAGGTGTAACAGAGTGCCTTGCTCTGTTACGATCTTTCCCCATTTACCTACAATGCTCAAAGGCAACGCCGTGTAGCGTGCTTGCCTAGATCAAAAACGCCTTGCGTTCTCTTGGTCAAATTGTACTATTATCTCACAGCCTCTGCCTACCCATAGCTATGCATTGAACATTCCAAGGATCTAGCCAGTACATGACGATTGTAGATAACACACTGCTAAACAATTAGCAGATCTACAATGTGTACATGTACTCGAAAGCGGGCCTACGACAAGATTTTGTCGTCATCTCCAGTCAGTATTACGTGGTAAGTTTACAGAACGTAGAGGGGGGGCCGTCACTAATGTATGCATGCTGCCTTCAGCATTATAGAACAATCGCCGTGTAATTGCCGGCGGGAACACTCAGACAATGACCGCAGGGCGCGTCTGTCTCAACCGCCTTAGGTATTTGTGGCTCGATAGCGAGGACATACCCACTCGCGAAACTGCCGGACAATGACCAGCGTTTCACTTGTGTGTACTGACGCGCTGCGTTAAAACTACACACTAAGTGTTGACTTATTAATTAGGTGAGAACAACCAATCAGACCTTGGCATCTGGTTGATTGATTAATTTGGTGAGAACAACCAATCAGACCTTGCCATCTGAAAGGTTTGAGATTTGAAAATATGACCATCATGCTCTGTTCCCAGAGTACAAATTAACAAGGCGCATCATAGCGTGTGCTTTTCCACCGCCACTCTCAGTATTACCAGAGGTGCCCTTTCCTGCCACCACTCTTGATCTCACAGCAGGTGATCATCTTCATGGCGTTACTGTAGTAAGTTCTGGATTTTTTATCACTTTATTATTCATTGTCATTTGCAGTAAGCTTAGGGACTTTAATGTCTCTTATTTCTTTAGATTCTAGCTCGAGTCTATTGAGTACCGCGTTAGATTTGCAGAATTCACACAGCGAGAAAGTACTTTTTGATCTAAACGATGTGCTATCTCACAAGATCTGTAGCACTTAGCGTGGCGGCCACCATTGTAAAGATGGGACTGAGGTTTAAATGTAATAACCACTATAGATTTATCCCCTATTTTCATGTGGCTATTGTAGGACTATGGACAACCATATTCTGCCAAAAGCCAAGATACAAGGCATTGTGCAGAGGAAGAGTAGTTTATACCTGACAAGGTTGTATATTCACATACTGACATGATGACAGATGAAACACGTGCTCAGCTAATTGATCTGTTTGATGTATCCCTTATCTGAATCAGCACCACTGATAATCATGTATAGAGTGTTGTTTTGGTGACATGGTTTAATAGTAATATGCTATACTATTTTGTTATCATTGTCTCTAGCACTTGATCTAGAATTATACTTAATCACACAGAGATAATGGGTAATAGATTACTCAAGTGGTGTTCTCTCAACACTGCTGACTGCTACTTGATTAGGTGCTGTTTGTGATGACATAGTTCTCATTGTCAAATAGGCCTACTATGTCATCACCACTGAAATTAACTGTCTGAAAGCTACCAGGATGCAATGCATTATTGTGCACTATTTTATACTTGATAATGTTGTATGTGTGTACATAATGGTAGTTGATGAAACATGTGCTCAGCGAATTGATCCAATTGTTGTATCCCTTGTCTGCTCAGCACCACTGCTAATCATTATTAATATAGAATGTTGCTTTGATGACATAGCTTAACTAGTAATATGCTATGCTATTTTGTCATCACTATCTCTAGCACTAGACATAGAATTACACATAACTACATGGAGCAAATATTTAATGGATGACTCAAGTGTGTTGACTGCTATTCGATAAGGTAGACCCAATGTTTGTGATGACAGTTCACATAGTCAAATACTATGTCTGTCATCACTACAGAATATTAACTGTCCAATAGCTGCCCACTCAGATGTTATGTTACAACTAACTCAGCCCATGGCGGCCGAACAGCTTAATATGACTGTGCATTATTTTGCCAGTACATTATTGAAAGTCTACTCTATGCTAAGGCTATCGAACAAGCAGTATGGTAGTTTACCCTCAACTTATCAAAGGGTTACTCAATGTTTTGTCATCAATTAATTGTTCCATGTTTACAAGTGCTAGTGCTTTAGAGTGTAAATATCGACACCACATATTTCGGTATAATGTAGCAGTTCTTTACACAACATTTTGTTATCAATTATTTGTTGCATGTTTACAAATGCTAGTGCTTTTGTTTGTAAATGTAGACATCTTCTGTTAGAATGTAGTAGCTCACTCTTGTACATTGACATTGTTATTTCACAAAATGTGTACTTTGTCATTGTATTTATGAAACCTATTTTGTGTCTTACAGGCACTGTCTTCTTTGACTCCTTCTTACCTGTCTTCCTTCCTCGTCTTCTTTTCTCAATAATAAAGAGTCAAGTAGCGAAACGAGGACTTGTCTTTTGATTGAGAGACTTCCCTTTCTGCTCTGGATTAAAGGACCACCACAGCAATCATCACCAAACCCCTTAACCCACTCATCCATCTCACCTGGCGCTGCGAATTCATCAAACAACAATAATATCATCATTATCACCCTCACTTACCCCCCCTTAACCACGCGACCAATCACCAATATCATCATCACCCACCTTACCCCCCTTAACCACACCGAGTCTATCACATACATTAATTTTTTTCTCTCTCCTTCCACTTCCTTAACTCCTTGAAGAGTCATTGGGGCTCAGCACTATGAAGGACCGTTCACCAGATTCTTCTGGCTCTGTCGGTTGTGTGCCAAAACCCTGGGTCTCTGCGAATGGTTTCTCTGCAGAGATGCATTTGCCCATCATGTAAAAACCAACAAGAATAAAGGCCCACCAGTACTTTTCATCACTTTTGCCTTCTTGGGACAGGCGGAGGATGCCTTGCTGGTCCATTCATCTGAATGTGATCGATAAAGTCTTACGTATTTTTTCTGAGGATTGATAATTGGGTACATGTACTATAAGTGCTTTTTTAGCTTTAGGGCGGTGAGATATGCGGAAGCAATTTTAGGTAATTTATGCCTGTTTTGTATATGTTTTGGTGTCCTTAGGTATGCTTAAATTTGTATTCAGGTGTTTTTTTTTAAATCCCCTATGTGATGAATTGGACGGAGTTGTCAACGCTAGGGGCAAGTCCTTAGATTATGTGCGCGAATGCATTGATATGTGTACTTAATTTTTTCTGTTTTTTTTTTCCTGTTGAAGTTCTGTATATGTGAATTGAAATGGTTATAGCCCTGATATGGCTCTACGCAGTCGGCTGGGCTTGGCATTTCCTTAGATTATGTGCTCGAAATCATTGATACGTGTACTTAATTTTCTTTTCTTTTCTTTTTTTTTTTCCTGTTGAAGTTTTTGTGTTTTGTAGCGGTTATAGCCCTGATATGGCTCTACGCAGTCGTCTGGGATTTAAACAAAAGTAACAGTAACAGGACGCCATACCTGGTGGCCAGGGTTAATGACGAGGTGAAGGCATGGTGGTCTGCTTGTGACAGAAACGAGAGGCGGGTAATTTTCTGCTGGGTTTCATCCTGCACCCTGTTATTATGGCGTCCCATCAGCGTTATTATGAGCAAGCACAACAAGGGTCGTAGGGTGGGTGGGCTTTTTTGCGGGGTTCATCGGGTTGGCTTATGGTGGCATGGTGACCGGCTCAGTTGGTTTTGTGTGTGTGTGTGTGTGTGTGTGTGCGTGTGTGTGTGTGTGTGTGTGTGTGTGTGTGTGTGTGTGTGTGTGTGTGTGAGAGAGAGAGAGAGAGAGAGAGAGAGAGAGAGAGAGAGAGAGAGAGAAAGGGAGAGAGATGAATAACTATCGCCTTCACCTGAGGAAGACTTCACAAATATTTCAGTGTTTTGCAATCAGCGTTTTGTTCGTGCTATTATGCGTTAATGGGAAAAAAAAAAGTGAAACAGATTCGTTTACTTTGTTTGTCTTTATCTTTTTCTGTCATTTTTCCCTGTTACTTTATTTGATTTTTTAAAAAAAAATTCAGGATTATAGGTTTTGTATATATCTTTTTTGAATCATTTCAAACATTTAGGCGGTCTTTCTTTTGTTCTGTTTAGTTTTCCAAAACAAGTGCGACTGCCCGCGTTCAAGCAAACAGGAACCAAAAAAAAAAAAAAAAAAAAAAAGAAAAAAGAAAACACGAAAAAGACTTAAGAACGCGTATTTAATACAACTAGACAAGACAGGCGCAGATTTTCGGCCAACTGGCCTTTGTCAATCGTAAGATACAAACAATACAAAAATTAGGAGAAAAAGACTGAAACTTCCCTGCTGCTCCCTCCTGTGTGAAAAAGGAAATCGGTGTTTGTTTCTGATCGTACGCTTGACAGAGGAAGGGATAGGACGGAGTGGCGAAATCAGTAGAACGGATGGGGGAGATGAGGGAGAGTGGGGGCGAAAAAAGAAGGGGGGGGGGGGGGGGGGGAGAGGAAGGAGGGGAACATCCTTTCCGAGTCGCATGTCGACAGTGTCTCGTGCCTAACAACATCAAAAGAAACGCCAAGAGGAAGGTGTGAATTTGCCCAGCGTGCCCAAACGGTGACAAGACTTCGGAGGTTTAAAGTTACCAAAATCACAGGGGTCTTCCCTCTGCCTCCGGTGTCTGTTGTTCAGCAACAACTGCCTGGTGGTCTGTTGACTGTCCGTGATGTTGGCGCTCCCTGACACACGTCTGACAGAGACAGGAGAGAAAAAAAAAAGCGGGGTGGGGGTGGGGAGGGGGGAGGAAG